>KI920922.1:8905-22668 GCA_000473525.2 Anopheles melas | reverse complement strand
TAGACCATCAGTTTACCTCACTTCAAACTTGTTTGAAACCAAATCTAAAAATTGAAGTATTTTCAAAAATGTGTTTTTTCCGTGTTAATACGATACAGATATTAAACCCAATAACAGAAAAAATACATAAAATGGACAATAAAAAATTCTACTTAACAAAAGAAAACTTCATAGAAATTTGAAATTAGAATAAAACAATTTGCATAACAATTAAATAGGATTCAAATTGACGCGCACGCTATCTCATACAGTAAAAATGCTTGTTCAATCTTGCTTCGTCAAACAATTCCAATACATTGTACATGCGAATATCTTTTCCAATTTCGAATCTCACAACTCACAGCCTCAAACCACTCATTCGTCACAGAAATTGTAGCTTACGACAACTCTCCACTGACTGCAACTTCTGCATTACAACTCGCTCTCTGGTGGGACTCCTCCAACTTCCAACCCCCTCATTGGCATATTTTGACACTTCGGAGGAAGCAGCAAAACCCCTGCCGGGTGGGATTGGACATTTTTGTGACCGCTGTTGTGTGTATGGGCGCCTCACCAAAATGTCTCTATGATCCACATACTACACACCCACGCAGCACACATTGTTCATCAAAATTCCCCACTTTAGCACACAACGAAGAGGCCGTGGGAAGGGAGGTCGGCGGCCAGCAGCATCATCGTACCGGCATTTTAGGCAAGGCAAAGGCAAATAAAAGCCTTCACCCTCCCAGCGTAAACTACCATCAGGATGTCTCTCAAGCGCTCCGTGTGCGTGTGTGCAGCAAAAGTGACAAAGCAGCAGCAGCAGCGGGAACCTAAGCCATTAGAGAAATAGCGACACAGCGGGGCGCGGCCACAATGGAAGAAGCGAGGGAAGCGAACAACAACAGTTGCCGACAAGATGAACGAATGCTGAATTATAAATAATGATGAGCAAGCAAATGAGCTGCCCGCCCCGTTTGGTGTTTTTTGTGGTGCGGTTTTTCAGCTTCTAACACTATCGCACATCCACATCCTCAGCAACTCCACCCACACGACTCACGCTCAAAATCGTTCTAAAGACACATTCTCGCTGTACCAAATTCAAGCGAACACATATGTATGCGATGGCATGGCTCCGGGCGAGGGAAAAGAGAAGCGAAAACGTACCCATAATACACTATTTTGTCGCTGTAAGCAGTTCCGTTTTCTATCCACGCCACACCATGGGGGATTCTGTCGTCTTTGACTCTCATCGACGTTCTTGTTTCATTTCCGCCCGGCGGCGGCGGCGGCAGCAGTCAACCCCACTTTACACAAAGTGTATGTGTTTCTTCTGCACTGCTTATAGTTCGTTCGTTCTACATACGACAACGCTTTGGCACAGAGATCGATCGGGGGGAACATTCTGGTCGGCGGTTTGGTCCGAGAACACATCATGTCATAAAATGCGACCTTTTCCCGGGGAACCGTCGTCGGTCTCGAAACAAGGCTACAAGGATACAATGCTGACATTTGCTTCGATAAGAGCAACACTCATATACACACACATACCCTTCACATCCTCAGTCATAATCCTTTCAAACAATCCATTCGCTAATGGAAGAACACACTCTCTTTTAGAACCAATTTTGGCCCTGCCTTTATCCGTTTTCCTGCTCTACAATGATCAGCCCAGGCTAGATCAAGAGAAATCCCTCAGCTTCATGACTGTATGTTTGTGTGCTTATGTGTATGTGTGTTTATGTGTATGTAGGGCGCCGTCGTTTCGAGTGCGCGCCTGGGGAGCAGTTGAGAAAAGTCATCTGCCACCCCAGGGGGTCGGGTCTCTCTGGGTACATTGCCGGGACGTACTCCGCTACAGGGAGGAAACAAGGTGCGCCGTCGAAATCTCATCATCTCATCGCTCATGACGTCATTCGATCCCCTTGACCGAAAAACTGTCATCCGCTGTTGTTCGTACACACAAGAGGTTTTTGATGCTGGCAAACCACCACCACCTACCTACCTACCTACAAGCATCACCACACCACAACCAACCGGGTGGTTCACTCTACTAGCCCAGCAGCAGCTGCTGGATGCCGCCATCCCCATTTCGAAGCTTGGGCAAGCTTCCAAACACCCATCACTCACGTCATATGAGCTCACACACTCCGGAGCAAGTGCCGCAATCTAGGACGGGAATGTGTATCGTCTCTCTTCGCGCGAGAAAATGAGCAAATGAGGAAAATCACCACCTCACATCGTAGAGAGACGCAGGCGAAAATTGTGAGAACTTATGAGAAAAGAGTTGGTGAGAAGTGGCGCACCTCTTCAAGATCGCTACCGTTAGGACTAGAACCCTTCCTCTCTCATCTCACCAATTGCAAGGGAAGAGATGAGTTCTCGGACACAGCGGACGAGAGAGAGAGAGCATATCTGTTCAACATCTTTCTCAAGAGGACGGGTACGGCGAGTTGAGATAAGATTATTTCGATTTGATATCTGAGGTGAGGTGAGAAGATCGATTTGATATCTGAAATGGTGAGAAAAGTGTTGATGCTGAGAGAGACAACACACACAACACAACTCACTCGCTCGATGAGAATGTCAACAAATGAGAAAACGTGAAAAGTGTAGAAATGTGACATACTCTATATTTCCCTCGTCAGATACTCTTTCTCTTTCATTCTAGAATACTGATTTTTGGAAGTCTTATGATGATCGTAATAATAAAATAAAAAGACCCAGAGTAGAAAACTAGGCCAGTATTATCATATTTTTCACATTCCACGTTGAGGACAATAGTTAGATTGGCCCAGGATGGTGAATCATGCTATGCTGGCTGATGTTCTTGATCGATACTTTTAAATACACATGTGTTTGCATTCCAACTGTACATACCAATGTACATACTTAAAAGTTCCTATCCTTGTCATTTAGAATCACAACACATAGAATTGATTTTAATTGACTCATTGACTAGTAACAACCACCAATAAAAGATACAAATGTAGCCGACAACTACAGCCTCTGTAAATCGACAACACCACCAAGGAACCTCAAAATCTATTATAGTTCCTGTAATAATTGTAGAATGTGTCTCCTTGTACACTTTTAAATTACATTAGCCCGGGACCAGCTCATTGCTATTATGGCCCATGCCAGCTCTTTGTTATAAACGATTTATGAGCATTTTGCCTCATAGCTAAGACTAGTGTGTCCCACACAATAATGTGGCATGATATTTTACTTTCAGGTTAATTTTACTCTTCAATTATAGCGTTAAACCAATTTTTTAATTAAATTCTACCTTCCCTGTTCATATTCATTGCATGTTAAGAGCAAAATCCTTAAAATGGATGGACACTATTTCCATCCTGACGGCACACAAAAAGCGCCAACAATAGTGCTACTCCATGCGTTTAACAAAACTATCACGCATGTGACCAAATATTTTCTTCATAAAACGTGTCACGGTGGAGGTTTGCTAGGAACACACACACACACATACACATGTTCACGCACACACCCCAAAATACCAATGCCAATTTGACCGTGGCGGGGTAACATGATGGATATGGGGATGAAGGCAGTTTCTGCCCATGTTGGGACGGCTCCTCGCTTGGCGCTCTTCGCATCATTATTCTTTTTTGGCAGCTTCAATGCCAACTGCTTTTGCGTGTGCAGAACCACGAACGGAACACAATTTATTGTGGGCCGCCATCGTCGTTTTGATCCAATATAAAACCAACCACACCACACGCACCTTTACACCACCATTATGTATCTAAAGGGTATAGAAAAGAAAGCTAGATATAAGCGTACCCCGACGTCCACACTTACACTATATACAAGGCAAGCACACATAGGATGGTCCGAAATGGGTTTGGGGATTTTTGGAGCGAGTCAGAGCCCAGATAGCTTAATTCCTGCTATATTGTTCCTACCATTAGCTTCTTCCATTCATAGTCAAACGTATCTCAATGTCGGTAAGGGAATGTAATCGACACAATTGGACACGATTAAATACAAATCATTTCACTTGAAAATCGCAGCCAAAATTAGTTCACTTAGGCAGCGCTTTGTCAGCGATCGAACGAGCCAATGAAACAAGAATTTGTTTTCGTTTTCGGTGCCATGTCGTCTGTTATCTTTATCATATGAAATTACCATTCATAACACAAACACAAATTGTGTTAAATGAAGAATTTGTTTAATTTACATTGGTATCATTTAACAAATATAGAAAACAATGAAAAGCCAATCCATTTTTAACAACAATTTTTAACAATATTTTTTACACAACATACAGTGAATATACAAGAGCATTCTGGACACTCAAAATATTTGAATGTTTTGGATGTTTTAATATTTGGATGAAAGCAATAAAATTTTGAATAATGAATATGCAATGAAATGAATAATGACCGAAAATTAACAACACTATGGAAGAGAAAAAAGATATTTGAGCTCCAATCATGTTCGGAGTTGAATTGTGCCTTTTGTGAAGCTGTTGGAAGCTTCTGACAGCCAAGGTACCGTGTTACATCGAATTAAGGATAATTAAGATATTTTGACATGGAATAGTTTCTTACCAATTGAAATTTAATAGGTCATGCCTCTGCATAATTGACTTAAGTGAAGCAAATCTTCCAAATTTGAGAAAAAAGTAAGGTCATCAATCCATTTGTCTAATCTACCTTCATATGTCGTTGTTTTTATGCTATTATCACTGTCATTTTTGCGCGATTAGTCACAATTTAATGCGGCTGTCTGGAATTTTAAACAAGATATAAAGTTTTGCTTCGAATTCACTGTTGTTTTCACGTAGATAACTTAATCTATAATAGATTACAATGTACTTCAATGCTTCAATGTACGAAATTAATATGGTCGGTTTGAAACGAAACAGCCTCCTATACATTATTTATTTATGGTGACATCAGTACCTACCAGGGGTAAGACACATTTGATTTTAGTACATCATGGCATTTACAAAAAAATAAAAATCGGTTTGGCCTGGGGCAGAATATGAAGAAATTTAATAAAAATACGAGGAATCTCCGAAGTTTAAAGCTATACGTAATATTAACCTCAATTGTTTAATCAGCATATGTAGGTATCGAACTACACCGACAATATAACTGCTTCCAACGATGTATTTCTTTACTTGTCAAGGAAATTCTTTTTTTTTCTAAGCGTTGTTTGTTTTGTTTGGTCGAGGTTGTCTGACCATGCCCATTCCTACTTCTCTATAGCAGACAGACCGCAGCCTAATAGCAGCAAGCTACTGTGTACTCTAACACACTCTGAGTGTTGCTTTCTCTCAACTAATCGCAATTCGTCTGCTAATCAAAAATTAATCTCTATTAGCTTCTGACTCACCTTCTGCGTTTAACAGGCATAAACCTCCATCCTACCTCTCGCCCAGTGTAATCTGCGTTACGGGTTTCAACAGCTCTTTAAAAAAATCCCATTTTCCTTACTCATTCCTATGCAGGGATCTTAGCAGCTACCGAGAGCGTGCTGTTGTTACTACTCAAATCTAATTAATTCGTTTTCAGGTCAACGATGAAATGGCCAACGGTGTTGTGTGTATGTTGCGGAGTCAAGCTGTTGGAAAAAAAAACTACGACACACCCTTTTACCCCTACACGACTACTGCCCCACTGGACTTACCACCACGGATACCGGCAAAATCCATATGGCCGGGCGCGTCCAGAGACTGAACTATCCATCGCTCGTCGACAAACCTCACTCTTTAAACCTATTACCTACCCGAGTAGAAAAGAAAATGCACAGACGGGGTAGATGCGTGTGCGCGCGTGTTGTGCGACGTTACCCTGTTGAAAGGGCCGGTAAGGGAAGAAGCTCACACTGGTGGTGCAACTTTTACTGCCGGAACATGCCCGATGGCGGGCGAGAGTGTGTGTAAACCTGCCCCGTTGCTGCTGCTGTACCCCGGCAGTCTTTCGAGTTTAATTTTATGATCCACTTGCAGTAGCAGCAGCGTGCAACTGATATTGGCTCTGGCTGAGCGGCTGTCGGCATTATACAAAAAAAAAACTCTACTTCTCTACTTGAAAACCCGCGCACATGCTGTGTTGCAGAGATTAAAACTGTTACCACTAATGCTCTACTGACGACTGCTCCATTTTGCTGCTACAAAAATAGTATCCAAGTCAAGGGAAGGAGAGGGCTATCGATCGGCAGTTTCTGAGCGAACGTGTTCAGTGAGTTCGGTTGCATTTTCTAGGCTTGATGTTCTTTTGATTAACGAAAGCCGGTGGTTTGATTTGAGCAAAATGGTAAATAGGTTGTGTTGTTTAGGAAAGAAGAGCAAATCAATAAATCATTACGTAGTTCCCATCAATTTTGCATTACCATCTACTACACCCCTGGTAGGTTCGGCGTGTATAACGCCCCACAGAACGTACTAAAAGCGGAGTGATAGTAAAAGGGGGGAAAGGGGGGCACACAACGATTCGATTGTACAAAAATAGGATCAATGTGTATTCCTCCATACGCGCCAACGTAATGTAACAAACGCGCGCACCTTGAGGGTGCTGAGAGAAAAAAGGTTGGCACAAGTTAAAAACGCTCTAACAAGACTATATTTTTTCCAACACAATCGAATCCAAACGCGCATTGAAGAGTTGTTTTTTTAAACCCTCCGATGTTCCCTCTCCAAAAAGAAAATTGAGAAAAAAGATTGGAAAAACAGAGGAAAATTCCATTCCTATACTACCTTGCACCGGATGGAATGTTACCGCCTCCGCGTGTAAGAAAAACTCGAATCGGCCGAAAGTCGCAAAGGAAAAATACAACGAATCCTATCCTGAGACACACAGAGTAGACAGAGAGAGAGAGAGAGAGAGAGAGGAAGAAAGAGAGAGAGAGAGAGAGATAGAGAGAGAGAATAAAAAAATAAATAGAATACTCAGTCGGTGGTTCGGTTCGGTACACTGCTACGAGAAAAAAAAGTGTACTAAACCTTAACCAGAAACGTCTTTGCCGACAATGGTCTCTTTCTCTCACTCTCTGATCTCGCTTTTCAGCATATTCACCGGTCGTTTTAGAAACTGCTGCCACCTGCTGCTACTAACTACACTGAAGTGCAACCATTTCCACTAATCCCAACACTATTCAGCTTTAGTTTACATGGGGAGTTTCAGTGCTGGGTTGCGCCTTTTTGGTCACACATTTTTTGCACTTTTTCACACAGCACAAATAACCATGCGCTGCTGCTGTTATCGTCAGCTTGTCGGCGGTTTGCTTAATGATCTACTACCACCGAGCAGCACTAACGAATACAAAAACAAAACAAAAACGGCACATAAACTTGACAACTATATTGCCAGCCCACCAACAGGGCGGCCTACAGTGGCCTTTTCAGTGAAAGATACACCCCAAGATTGGGGGTTTGTTCATGCAAAATCGCACGAACCGTAACGTTGGAACAAAAAGAAAAAAGGAAAAGGAAAATAGTACACTTTATCGTGTTTTTTTCGCCCGTCACGAGTAAAAGAATGATGATGTAAACATCATAGCTTAAAACCAGCAGGTCCATCATCTTGCCAGGGTGATCGATCCATCGCTTGACAGCGGTCATTTCTCGCTTCAAAATTGCAAACCACGCACCGACGACTAAGCAGGGCAAGCAAAAGAACACACATAATTACGACACACACTGTAGAATTGTAGCCCTCCACCACCGGCCATTCCATGCAAACATTCTGGCGAAAATTCAATTTTTCAATCCGCCTGCAGCACCTGTCAAACCCGTTCGCTGAAAGACAAGTGAAAATCTAAACAGCGTGATCGAAACATCATTTAGCACTGGCGCGCAGCAAGATGCTTTGGCTAAGCAGCAACAGCACGCAGCAGCACATTGACAGGAGAATGTTTAACCCTAGACATCGTCTCACAGTTGCAGACACATACACACACCCGCTATAACCAGAGCTAAAGGAAATAATTTTGTTAAAAATCTCCCCTCATACCACCCCTTTTTTGTTGTTGCTCCCCTTATGTCACGGTACGCTTTTTAGCTATTTAAGTTGTCAATAAAAAAAAGTCTAGATCTCACGCATATTGAGCCGCTGGGTGTGTACATGCAATTACTGCTTTTTTTCTAGATCGATTCGAAGAATTAGCGATTGATTTGGATCATGACCTCACCGTTTACTGCTTCTCCTGACCGATGATGCCCAGGTCGGTTCAACGTCTGACCTTTCTAGGTCGAACGGACAGTATGTACGTATGTGCAGCGATTCCGGTTCCGTATCAGTTCTTAAGCACCCATCCTACGTCTTTACCCTTATCAGGCATCGACCCTCTTAGGGCCTTCTTAGGGCGGCCCCTATCCCCCGTATGCTGTTTAATCTACTATCAATAATCTGACAGCGAGCATCTAGAAATGATTTATCTCGCTAGATCTTTGAGAACTCCTTCGCCGCTGGGAAAAAAACAATAGAAAGCACGGGACTAATTGTCATCACTATTTCTATGGTCATTGATATTTGATCAGCTTGCAATGATCTTCTTCGCACCCTAGAGAACGATGATGGAAATGAGGAAGAAGTTCAAGCTCAGTTCACACCGTTCTTCAGAAGGGAAGGTCAACAACTTGTTCGATGATGTGGCATCCACAACATGCCGAGCTCTTGCGTGTTATCAGTCCAACTCACCCGACCCATAGTTTAGTGTGCTTTCCAGACTCTTAGGATCACCAATTTCTTCCAGTGCATGCACACTCACTCCTTCACCCTAAGCGTGACTATGATTCTCTCCCCTTTTCATATCACGCACATACACACAGGCAGAGTAGAGTGCATTCATTCTTATCTGGTTGGCATTCTGTCGTTCACTCACTTCCTATGTGTGCCGCCCGATGGGGAGTGGAGCCTATCCGTCACAAAAAGTAACAATCACAAACAACTCCACCAACAACACAGCAATGCTTCAATAACCCAACTTATCAGGAGACCTCGGCCCGTTGTGTTTACCCATTGCCGATTCGAACGGGTTTCAGCGAGACGCACAACGTTATCTTTAGGCGAGCGTCTACAAATTTATGACATTGATGTATATAGGAATATGCCTTTTGAAGTTGAGGCTTTAAAAAGAAGCGATAAAAGGCTTTGGTTGCGATGGTTAGCATCGAGAGTGCCCCAATATTTTACGCGATAATGGCAAACAAACGACCATCACATCAAATGACAGATATACTATGGTATGCTTATGATTTTTACAGCTTTATTTTTTTTTATTTTTACAGCAAATTGTTGTATAATAACTATATATTTAATAATCTTGGTTTTACTGTGGGTTTTGAAGCTTTTGAGGCAAAATGCTTTTGTGTTTGATCAATTGAACAGTAATTTTGATTTGAGTGTTGTGCTGATTATTCCATCCTCTAAATTTCAAATTGAAAAAGATCTTAAAGCCAATTCTAACATGAAAACTTCAAGTAATCAGCTTGCTAGACAAATGAACTATTCTTCATCTACGAGCAATGTTTTATGAACTTGCAACAATTTAATATTCCCTTAGTGCACCACACAAGCACAAAACAATGGAAAGACACAGTTCCCATCGCGAAGCGTCTTGAAAGCGGTTACATTAGACAATCGCAATCACGCAACACCAAGACAAAAGGGCATATTGTTCAAATGAGCACCTTCAATTATGAAAGACAATGTCACAAGATAGAAGGCAACACAAAAAAAACTACATTTGATGATAAAAGCGCAACCAAGTTGTAATCAAAGATGTCGAGGAATTTTAGAATAGGGTTACTTTTCAACCAGCATGCATTATGGCGGCCCGTAGTTAAGTCGTCAAGACGTACGACCTAAAATCCAGACGTGTCATTAAGTTCGAATCTCTTATGGACCGTGCCCTTTCACCGTTCTTTTGGAGGATTTCTACTAATTTTCTATGGATAAAAACCAATGATTCACAGATTGCTGGTCCATAAAAAAGCTTTTTATACTTGGACAGTGACCTACAACTAAGGTTGCTCTCCAAATAAGCAGAGATTTTGAATTATTGCTTGCAAAAGCTCCAAAAATTATAAGTCTTCGTAGGCTCAATATTATTTCAGCCACAGACATCCAATCCCATTAGTGGCTTAGGTAGGCCAAGACCGACTATGGTTATGGCGCCAAGTAAAACGAAAAAGGAAGAAGTACAATGTCTGAACATTCTAATAAGCAAAAAAAATCTATATGATTTGTATGCATATTATGACAAATCATCCTTTAGCGTCTACCACAGCAAACATTCAGATAATCTTCAGCTGGGCATGGACAAGTGTGTCTTTTCTCGACTTTTAAAATCGATACTCGTTGGCACACTTCTGCTTCGTGGAACAATTAAGCTAGCTGCTCTCGTGTCAGAGGACATACTACACATGTAATCAAGAGCTAGAAGAGCATACATTGATGTCCTCAATATTATTCAAAATATACAGAACACACTATAAAATTGCTTGATATGATTGCAACTGCCTCAATCTCCACAATGTTGAATTATATCATAAATAGGTTACCTTTTATTATTAAATAATAATTAAAATAAAGCTTCATGCTCTTGCATTCTCTGACAGTTAAAACGGGAAGAATTTTGATTTAGGTAACCCGCTCAAAAATTGAAAACTTTTACAGCACAGTGAGAAAATGAGTTCCTCGCAAGCAGAAACCTGAAGTGAAGGAAAAGCCAAAAATGCAAAAACAATATCCCAGCATAGTGAGAGCAATACACACATCTCACGGGTGAGCATGCCGCTTCTCGACATACGTTTAACTGAGCAACGACGAAGGCAAGTTCTTCTTCGTGCATTTGACGCTCCCGATCCGCTTTTGGGTCACCATTTCTCACCAACATACACACACACACTCACACTTCCCAGCGACGTTTGATTTTGCTGCTACGGCTCAGCACTAGGCAGTCGGAAGGAAAATCGATTTTTCACAAATAATTATGTAAAACCGACCGTATCTCAATAAGCTTGGACTATTCGCGCTACGATTTAGGGACGGTTCAATGGACACAGAGAGCAGCAATAATGCTATATCTACTGCTAATTTTTGTTGTTTAACTAGCATGCGATCCACTTTTACACGCGCACACTTACCTCAATTTTGCTTCTGAAGTTTACGAACTTATTCCCCACAATACAGCCGACTTCTAACAACAACAAACTTTCGCCCTTTCGGTCCGGCACTGGATCTCCAAAACGGGCAAGCAGTAGTAGTATTAGTAGTAGTAGTAGTACACACCTTAACACACAATTGCTTCCAGCAGCTCGAGATAATAGCACACCGGCGGCACAATCACAGCACACCCAGTTACCACAACCTCCGGTGGTAGTGACGTGAGATATTTTCACACCGTGTTTTCCCCCGTCGCACGTTATTATATATAATACTATCTATAATTGGCCCGGTCGTAAAATGAAAAGCCACCAGTAGCCGAATCCACTTCCGGAGGGAGGGTCGAGCGAAGGCCCTGCTGCGCGAAAAATCAATTGGCGGAAGAGATTCACGGGCGCACACCACACACGCACACGCACACATACACAAACAGCTACACAAACACGACACTAAACGCGTGCACAGGCACACACGCACACACCATCCCGTCGGTGAGCGCACACTGTCACAACACCAACGAAGCTAGAGCTGGAGGAGGATGTGTGCTGCAGCAGCTGTGTGCACGTGCGGGCACCGTACGTGGTTTCTCCAGGTGATCGGTGATGGTGGTCGTTCGCACAATTCCTAACGGTTCGGTGTTTCTGCGGCTGGCTATAATAGAGAAAGATAGATACCAATAAGCAACCAAAAGGATAGACACACCACACTGACTGGATACGGAACCACTGGCTGACACACAGACGGAAAAGCGAGTGCTCGTCACTGTGAAGGGGAGGCTTGACATAACCAATCGATGCCTACTACACTTCAATGTACTTCAGTGTCTCAGATGACGCGGACCTCTGTTGTTCTGTGAACACTTTCCAAGAGCATGTTGTTGATGGAAAATCTATCTAATTTCCAAATTATAACCTATCGTTAGATATCTATCGAAGCAGAATGTTCTTAGCAAGCAGATATCAAGTATCTACTGGTTCTGTTATCTACTATTCCAATAAATTGATGTCTCCAATGTCTCTGGTGATGAATACTTAGAATGTCCTGCCAGGAGGATGACGCTTATTGTAAGATATTCCGTCCAATTTGTAGTCTAAACAACATCTAAAGATATCTGCCGAGCCCTCGACTTAGTACTTCAAGCGATCTACTAATACGAGAACACTTAGTTCTGGAAGAGATTGCTTCCGGAATCATGGCAAACGAACAGCTTAGTTTGTTCCACATGCCGCAGGAACAAAAACGTCACTCTATTGCTTCCAACACACTCACACACAGAGATTTAACATACACACTACCGACCACCAACTCTCTTTTATCAAACTACCATCATTCCCTCTCAAGCGCTCTCTTTTCCAACTTCCAATGGACCGTCGTCGTTTTCATGCATGTGCCACTTTTAATCACTTCGCTCGAGTCGTTGCCTCCATTTTCGAAGATTTTTCACGTCAAAACTGCACATCCAATCTCTGGCCCCGTGTCACCGATATGCTCTCTGGATCTTTAATCAACACTGAACACCACCTCCCCACGCCTCCGGCAAGGATAGACCGTACATGTCCCGGTGTGGCTAGAGTGGAGATTGTGTAACACACCACACACCATGGATCAATGGACGAAAGTCCCTGCTACCGAGCTATAACGTCCAAATAGAGGAAGGAGCGGGGTGGATACAAAAAAAACATAAAAAGAACCAAAAAACAAAGGTGGCCACCTTAATCAACGAACCAGCCCACGCACACACACACACACACACTCCGGCCGCACCAACGTTGTGAGGAAAACTGACGAGTGAGCCCTTCAGTACCGTCACACGGCCAACACATCATATCCTTTCTCTCGTAGTTTTCTCGGGAAAATTCTTGCTCGGATACACTCAAAAAAAAAAAATGGGAGGAAACCCCCCATGTGGCGAGAGATAGGTTCTACTCTCCAGCACGCGGGGGCGAGCCAACTCCTCTCGCGACTGTACAAAACGGTATCGCGTTCTGTGGAATTGTTGTTGTGAGTTTTTCCTTGTTGCTGCTTCCTATTCTTTCGTATGTTGACGATGATGATGATGCTGCTTTGTTGGTTGGTTGGCTCCCCCGCGGAAGTTTCTCTCACCACGACGACTACACGATTTGCCGAGTTTTCCCAAAAACTTATGCTCAATTTTCTCTGGCGATTTTTATCTCACACTCTCACGCTGAGAGACTCAATTTTCTTCTCTTCTCTTTCCGTACCAACATACGGTTTCCGCACGTCAAAAATTTTCCACCTTTCCTTTGGCTAGCGCAGCTCACTCTTGCTCTCGATCGAACTGTTTTAGAGAAAGCCAGCCATTAACCATTCTCTCCCTCATTTTCCCGTAACACACACGCATGGTCCCCACAGACCCCCTCCTCTTCCCCGTTCCTTTCACTTTCTTTCTCCCCCGTTTTCACCGATTTCCCACGGGCTGAGAGTTTTCGATTTTTGCTCCCTTCTCTCTTTGGATGCGGCTCTTCAACCAAGAAGGCTCTGGATGGGTGAGAAAAATCGACCCACAGCACCAACAACCGAGAAGGTTGGCAAGTCCGTCCGTCCGACTTGATCGTTGTTGGTAAGGAAGTGGGCGGCGGATGAAAAACGGGATGTAAGGCGAGCGGGGAGTTCTTGTTCACTCGG
>KI920921.1:0-12763 GCA_000473525.2 Anopheles melas | reverse complement strand
TTGTCGTCGTTGTCGCCTGAGAGACCTTTCCCTTCTTCTCGGGTTTATTTTCTTGGGTTGGTTGTTTTCTCCTTCACCATTGAATGGTTTTCCCCTCTTGGTGGGGTGGTCCGTTTTCTCTGCTCTTGTGCACAATTGTGTTTACAAATCTTCACAGCAATTCATATTTCCAGCCGACCGGCCGATGGGGGTTTTTGATCAAACGAAACCGATGTGTAAAAACATCTCACATTCTCTCTCCCTCTCTTTCTCTCTGAGGCAATTGGTTTGATTAAAGTATTTCTTTTCGATTGATAGGCCAAAGGTTCCGATTGGTACAAGATGTTTGTTTTCACTGCAATCACCAAGCCGGAGGAACGATGAAGAGATAAACCTTTATCCGATGGTAGGCAAGAACCATTTTCTGGGAAGCATGACAAGACAATGCAAGCTAAAAGCGCAGTCTTCTGCAAGGAATTAAGGGAACTTCATATAACCTGCAACGAGGGGTGGGTATCAGTTGACAATGGTTGTACACTATCAGTTGACAGTTGTTACTTGTTCTTCGTGTTTCATCTCAAGCTACAGCAGGGCCATCAATATTACTTACTTTTGCATGTCAATTATTTGAAAAATATTCACCTCATCCTTTGAGTTAAAAAAAAACAGAATTAATTCAACCCACTTACTTCCACAAAGACCAAGCGACACTGCTAAGGGTGGCAGGCAGCGAAGCGAAAAAACAATCAATCTTACATCACAGGCTTTCCTGCAAGGCATGGCATACTTGCAATCCACTGAGTAAGCAAAAAAAAAACGGCCAAGCAGAAAGTACGCTCAGAAGGAAATGTAAGGGAAATGGTTACCAAAGTGTGCCTTGGAATACTCCTCCTCTTCTTCCACTTTGCCTCTTTGGAATGTCACCTGAAGTGCCACTTTGCTTCATAATTTACTTTCTTCAACTGATTACGGTAATCAACGGATACAGACACACACCAACACACACACACACACATACATCCGCACATCGTCTCCCTCGGGAGTGCCCCACCTAATAGAGCTGAAACCAATTTGGAGCTATATGTCTTTACGTTCTAGCTATCTTTACGGCAGTGAGGAATGAATCTCGCCATCTTCGGCACTCTGCTCTCCGCTTCATCCAGAAAAAGGAGTAAAAGAAAGCATGGATGGATCCAATTCAATTTCGAACCCCTCAAGGGATGTGGAGAGGGGAGAGGGCAGATTATTTGCATATCCACGAAATGTGTTCTGCACGGTTTCAGGCCGGAGGGCCGGAGGATTATGCCGAAAGTGGTGGGGGATCGGGTGGTGCGCTTTATAATACGGCCTATCATTAGAAGGTTCAGTGATCCACAATCTGTGGTACTCTCTCTCTCTCTCTCTTGTGTGTGTGTGTCTGGAGCAGTCCTCCTCTTCTGCTCTCGACGTTTGGTGGTTGAATTTAAATTGCGCGAAACACACCTCCCTTCCCGGGAAAGTTCCCGAAAAACCCCGGGCAAAGGAGGAGTCTGCAGCAACGTCACAAAGCTGCCGGAGAAAACACACAAACCGAACCGGCGGCCCGAGAGCAGGGCAAGGTTTTACGATCTGTTTACGAATGCATAAATTACGGCCGCAGCAAACAAAGAACGTCGTGTTTCATCATCGGCGCAAAACGCAGCACCAGACCAGACCCAGAGACCCTCCTCACCGTGCTTTGGGGGAGGGGAGGGGAGGGCGAGTGGCATTTGTCTGCCCTGAATTGAAAATGGCAAAATAAGGGATCGTCATAACAAAAAGGCGCGTTCTTTTCTTTTAAGCGTTTACATTTCTTTTCAGCACACACAACCCAACTCCCCCCCCCCCCTTCCCCCCTTCCGTCGGGATTAAACAAAGTTGTGCCAAAATGTGTCCAATCCACCCAAACTCACCCACCAAAAGAAGGGAAGAAGGCGCACAACTTCGATGTTTATGACCACTTCGCTCATCAACAACACTGTGTGTGAGCCTCCCCCCGATGATTCCCATCAAATGGGAATTTATAAATTTGTTTATTTTGCATCACCGTCCATCCCCTACTCCACAACCCGGTGAAGCTGGACCATGAAACCGATTAAATGAAAGTGAAAATGTACTAATTGTATGGCGGTGGTGGTGGGGGTTATTAATCGCATTTTCCCTCCCATCACCCATCGGCCCATCGAATGGCAAACCACCGACGACTTGTGACTTGATCAAACATTTATAATACGATTTTATTGACACTTCATTATCGATGGACACACTCCCGTCCTCCCCCAGCGTGGGACACTTCCGGTAGGCAAAAAAAACACCCATCGACAGCGCGCAGTTGTGTGTCGTAATTTACATATTGATATGCGGAAAATAGTCCACTGATTTTACCGTCGAGTTTTCCCGATTCCCGGTTTTGTCTCGGATTTGTCCCTGGGGAGGGAATAGATGATGGAAAGGACATTTCTTCCTCTCTCTCTCAATCGTTCGCGGTCAAGTTGGCACGTTTTGGTGGTGGCCGGGCCGAATATCTCCTCCCAAAAGGACACAGAGAGCGCTGCTTTTGTGTGTGGCCGGCGCAACTGAATCCGGTTGGGATTGGAGCGAAATATTTCAAATTAATTTTGTTTTCAATATACCCTGAAGCTCGCGTCCCGCCAGCTTTTTGTTGTGCGTCGAGCGGCAAAAGACCGATTATTGGAAATGTTTTAATCATTTTCATCAAACAGAAGGAGGGGGAATAAGAAGTGCTTGTTTATGGACATTAATTTCCCGAGTTTTCCAGAGAATATAGTAAGCTCACGCGCCATTCGAAATTGAACCCCGAAGCGATGATGATGATAATGATGATGATAGAAGGCTGGTGCGCTCGTAGCGCTCACCCTTTTTAGGCAAGGGCAATTAAAATTTGGCAAACAAAAGCATCGCAAATTCATCGATTCCCGGCGCTATTCAGGCTCGTCTCGTACATCCGTTTCTTTTTTTCCAATGATAAATTGGATGTACCGTAGTGGCTCACACACGCGCACGTGGAACGGGAATAGTTGATGGTAAATTGAATAAGGATTGGGAAATTTGTGGACTCCCCCCCCCCCATTTATCGCCGACACATTACCGACATATTAGCGAAAAACGATGATTCGGCATCGCTTAACTTGCACCCACAAACTCGAGCAGAACACTGGCACTCCTCTGTGTGTGCGCTCGAAATTCGATAGGGATTGCCCCACCTCGTTGCTCTCTCTCTCTCTCTCTCTCTCCCGTCGCATCGTTCCTAGCTGGAATGGCAATGGATGCATTTTCCAAGCTCGCTGCTGTTGGGCACAACGAGCGGAATGCGATTCTTGGGAAACTTGGGTGGTGGTGTGGTCTCGTGTGACGGCTGTTCGTAAAGCGGATGAATTTATAGTTCCTGAGGGGGAATCCACTGATACCACTAACACACACTCTAACGGACGACGCACGATGCATTCAACCGGCGCTAGTGTGTGGTTCGATTTTCAGAATAAATGGAAGAGAGAGGGTCGTTGAAATTTCCTCCCCCCGGTGTTGCTGAAAGGTGCATAATTTACAGCAGTTTACGAGGGCATAACTTTCGATATGGATGAGAGACAGCAATGCACACAAGCACACACGCAAACACACATATGAATTCCTTTTCGGTTCCTATAGCTACCGTGGATGTTATGAGCTTTCGCGCAAATATCACTAAAACAAGAACCGCAGTTTGAATCCTTGAACCGCTCTCTGCGAGCTCATCATCATGTTAAATTATTTTGCGATCGTAAGCATTTAGTTGCGCATTAAAATTCCTACCATGCAGCTTGTTCTATTCCCAACTTGTTCTATTCATGCCCCTGCATCTAGGCAATCGGCATACGCATGCGCAGTCTTTCAAGGTAGAGTTCAATTACGAGCAATGATTACTAACTTGTAATAGCCTTTTTTGAGTCTTCCTATCGATTTTACTTTAATAATTAAATTATCTTGAAACGTACCGTAAACTGTGCAAATTTGCATTCATTCATTATGTAATCGAACTTATCTCATCTCAACACCATAAGCTGGCCCCATTCTCTTTCGAGTGAATTACGTATTTAAATTACGTTGCTTTAGCGCTCGCGGCATCGAGGCAGGTGAGAAGAAGGTGAGAACAGTTTAATCAATCGCACCCTTACCCTTACAATCGTGCAAAGCCCTTCACCAACACAACCCAAAGCCCGGTGGTGCTCCTTTCCTTTCGTGTGTTTCCCGTTTTGGCAAAAACAATTCCCCACCGGCAGGGGCACAAATCACAACACTTAACGGTAAATGATGGACGTGGATTGTGGATGGCGACGAATTGCTACAGACCCAGGCCCTTAAGCAAGTCGTTGTCGCCACCCGGGCCCCAACCAACCAATAACAACAAAGGAGGCGATGATGGAGGCGATTGTGTGTACTACCTAGTACCACCAAGATGGTTTGCTTTGCCGGCAAGACGATTACTTGCAAGCGGGCTTCCCCGGTCGCGATAATCGATGCTTCGCGAGGAAGGAGCGAGCGCAGCTTCCTTTCATTATGGGGCCACAAATTTTCCACAACTACGACAACAAAGGGCACGTCTAGCAAGGTATCCCCCCCCCTTGCCCTTATCGAACGGGCTTGTGTTTATTGTACCACTTTGTAGGAGGCGGAAAACAAGGAAAGTGCAGCAGCAGCAGCAGCAAGGATTTCATTCAATTAGCAGCATCCCATCCCAGCCTAGCTCTCTCCGCGCTCATCATTATTCGTGCCATTTCCGGGATTGAGCTTGGAACTACCAGCACCACCAACAACAACAACGGCGTGATGTACGCGAGAAGCCACTAGATGTCGCTAATAATAAACCTTTATTTCCGCGAGGACACCATTCCGCGCGAGGAAAGGAAAAGGTAGCTAGAGGGTGTTTTTTTTTTAACCCAGCGGAATCGTAACCTGTGAACTTCATACTTCATTATTCACTCTCCACCATCCACACATACAGTGGTTGTGGTTTCGAAACTGCAAATAAACCATTTATTAGTGTGCCCCCCAAAGGTTTCCTCGCTGCGCATGCTGCACGGGAAAACAGCAGTTCAATTTCCGGTACATTTCCCCGTACACTACACCACACACACACACACATACACACAAAGACACGTACAAATACAGCAGCTAGGTGTTGGAAAGCCGCTCGTTTGAAGCATAATTAGAAACCGCAAATGGTGGTAGCCTTCACAGGCTCCTCCAGTTTGCGCCACCGCTAGAGAGTATTGTTTACTCCGCTGTGGCCACCGTTGTGGATATTTAAAGAAGCCGCGCGCGCGCGCGTGTGTGTGTGTGTATGGGTTGTATTCCATAGCGCCCAATATACACAAGGACCAACAATGGAATGAGCAGTTTAAGAAACGCTGCACCCAGAAGGCCATTTTATGAAACCAAGATGCAGTATGTTTGGTCGTAACCCTCGCCTGCTTTTCGTAAGCGTAATCTACATCCGCAGCCAGCGGGGAAAAACTCTGAATTTTACTAGCAAATTTATAAGCGTCACACCACTACCACCACCACTCTTCTGGGGGAGGCGGCGGCACGGTTCCGAGGATGCCCTCCAAAACAGCAAATTAAACACCCATCTGGCGAACGTTTTCTACGTGAGTACACCCTCTACACCGCGCTGTGAGAGCTCGGGAGCGTCCGTCGTCCGTGTATTTAGAGTTTCAGAGTTCAATCGGTTCCGCTTTTTGTATTCCATCGCTTCCCCGCCCTTCTAGCTCCGATCGATTTCCGATCGATGCTACTACGGAGGTTCCCACCGCCCTAGGGACACATCCAAAACCACAGGCACGAACACTGCTGCAACACACTCGGGGTGGTGCACAGCATCGAGTGTGTTGCATGGTTGCCGGACGGCAGAAAAGGAAGGCAAAAAGGAACATTCGAGTTTTTGGGATGGGAGGGGGGGGGGATGTGATGTTGGGAACTATCGTGCCTTTTCACGGGTTTCCCAAACCCCTGTCCCGGTTGGTGGGGAATGGGAGGACCCCCGGTAGACTACGTGCTCGAGATTTTTCTCCATCGCCAGCACTCGAATTGGTGCTGGCTGGCGCTCTTGGTGAAATTTTCAAAGAGATCAAAAGCTACTGTGAAGTCGCTGGTTCGTGAGCGTGTGGTGTTCGGAACGGAACGGAACGAAAATGTTGCATCCAAACCCATTGCAGCACATTCCACAGCTCGGACGTCTAAGCGGTGTACATGGAAGGAGAGCACACCTCGATCGATTTTGGTGGGATTGGGTTATAGTAGTGCCGTAGTTTTTCGAGGCCATAAGTCCACAGTCCATAAGTCTATAGAAGCTTTTAGCACCAGCAGCAGGGTTACTTAGCTTGTGCAAGCTAAGTGCAGTATTAAGATGCTTTTCAGAGCCGAAAGGTGGCCACCGGAATGTCGCCGGCGCCTTTAAAACACTTACAGACACGGCAGCAAAAGCTTTCTATAAACTCTCGAGTAGTCACAATCCTGCGGCGCCATCCTGCTTGCTTTGTTGACTAACTGATTAGATCAGGCGGCTTTAGCTCACTAGCTAGCTCCATTCTCACGCGCAATTCCATAGTGCGGGGGGCACTCGCCCAATGCGCCTGTTAACACGTTCCTTTTCCTTCTCGGGACAAACCATCATCGAAGCACAGCAACAACAACAGCAAACAAATCCAGGCTCCATCAGATGTCACACGGGACCAAGCGCAGACATTCCCGCTCCTATGACCCAGCATCACTCTTCGTGTGTTTCTTCCTTCCCTTAAAAGAACACTTTCCTTTCGTTGGTGTGAAATTACATTCTTCCGAGGTTAAATCAAAGGAAACAAACCCCCAGACAGTTGAATGAAGGGGGAGGGGGTGGAAGGTTGTTGTGTACAAAGCGACACACAGTGAGCCTTTTACAGCAAGTGGATCTACTCACCCCGGATATCCAGTATCCAAGCAGCGTTCGCTCGTCTGGCGGCAACGGGCGGCGCCATTGCAGAGGACCTTCTCCACCTTCCCTTGGCTTTTCGGGAGAGGTGACGCGCGCGCGGGGGTAAAGGAGAAAAGCGTCTACTTTTTCCGCATTGTTCCGAGCGTGTGAGTGTGTGTGTGAGTGTGTTGACTCTTGAGAGTGCCCGGCGACAGCTTTATTCCTCACTCCAAGTTGCTCCAAGTCTCGGGAAAGTGTGACGAACGCGCGGTTCGTTGAGGTTCTTTCCCTTCCAACGCCGCCTTAGGACACTAATCACTGAAGAGAGTGACGACCAAGACGATGGGACAGACGACGATGAAAACGGAGGAATGGGAGGCGCACGGGTGGTGCATTCTGCCGTGCATACAAGCAGCAGCAGCGTCAGAAGCATCGGAAGCTAGTATACCGGCTCACACATCCTGTATCCTTCATTTCCAAGGCAAGGCAAACATTGTATGCTTTCCCCAACTGCTACCACAGCCTGGTTGCAGGCCCCGCACATACGTCGCTCGGACGTAAACGAGGTCATAGGCCAGACCAGGCGGGCTGGGCGGCAAAAACCCTTTAACGTGCCTGTGAAAAGCTCGCCCTTGTGGCGTTGGCTTGGAACGCGGGGTGGTGCTGGTCGGATGTGTGTCTGGGAGGAAGGTTTTTGCTCAAATCTCAAAACCCGGTCGGGTTCGTTTGATGCACTACACTGCCACAACTACTACTGTTCGGCCTTTGCGCGTTCAAGATGTTGCAGCCTAAAATAGAAGAAGAGAAAAGAGAGAAGAATGAATAAATGAGATGAAATTAAAATATATTCTAATTAAATTAGCTAACAGAGAGCTTCACAGCGGGGCGCGTTTGGGGATGAGCGATTTCCTTGCGTGGGTACTTTGTCGGTGGTGGTGGTGTTGTGTGGGCGCCTCATGTTGAAGGCTCGCTTTGTTTGAACGAACCTCCTCCGTTTCAGTGACGTCGATAGACATATTCTTGGAAGCATCTTTATTTCAACAAGCACAAACATACTCCGGAGGTTTTTCACGTTTGTCGTCGTTTGTTTCGCTCGAAAACAAAACAAGCAAAAAGAAGGATTTCTTTTCTTCGGACAAGAAGCCTGGTCTCAAAAACCCAAAAGCAAGTGGAGCACATTTGTTTGTACAAATATATGCACACCCAAAATTAGCCCCCCCCCCAAAAAAAGAACGAATCGAAGCATAACTTTGTCCGAAATCGAGACGCACAAGAACATTCCACCGCACCATGGTGGTGTGGGACCTGCCCTGAAACGCATCCAGACGCGCAGCGGTGGAATTGTGTGTATTTCTGTGTGGCTGGGAAAGCATTCGGTTATTACCAGAAGGATCTCTACACGGCCAGCAACCGAAAAAGAAGCAAAGAAAGTTGCGCTGAAATTGATGCAACTAGCCGGGCAATGGAAATGGAGGAACAAAAAACGTGGGACTCACCACTCCTTGGTGAACCCATTTTCCCATTCGGAAAAGTTTTACGGTTCAAGAAGTTTTCACCCAGGGCTTTTTCCTCCTGCTCTCGGGTGGGTAGAAGGAAGAGGCAAGAGATTTCGGGGTTTGTTAGGGTTCCACCAGCCCACCAGGTACATTGCCTCTGCTGCAATAGTGATGGTGGATGGACAAGCGAACCAACAGCAAAAAAAAAGGGTTTTGAATGTTTTAATCAGTCCTCCGTCAACTTTTCACTCCTGCCGAAACGCATTGAAATTCTCTTCACCCCTTTTTGTAGTTCGGTTCTCAGAAAATTTTGAATCGTGTGTAAGGGGGCATATCCTGATGATGTTTGGTAAGCGTGGCCGATCCCTTTTCCAGCACATACCATCATCGGACCCGACCCAGTGCCGGCAGTGAAGGAATCGTTGATTTTAGCGCCTCCGGCACTTGGGACGATAATAAGAGTTGGAGCACATTCTTGTTGATTTATACACACAAACACAAAACACAAAAAAACCGGATATAAGAAACGATCCAATTGCTGAGGATCGTGTATGAGATGTAGTTTGGCGAAAGGATGCTTAATTCCCCCGCTAGGAAGTATTGTGCAAAAGGAACGAATTAATTAATATTTCCATCCATTTTTTCTTCCTTATCCTATTTTCCTCACACACACACACATCATCCGTGATATTCCACTGCTTAAAATGTGCAAAGTTTTCTGGCAAATATTTTAGCCCCAAACGATACACATCATTCTCCCAGCAGCCCCAGCGACGACCAAAACAGCAGAGTGCAGTACAAATTCCCCAAAATCAACAGCAACCACAGCGGCCACGGGAGCATAAATTATGAAATGTTGCCAACCTCCCCGAAACAGTTCGCCCGTTATGGGGGCATTTTCCAACAACCGCGTCGCGTCGTCGTCATGCAACCTTATCATACTTATTGGTTTAGCGGGTGATGAAATAACTCGCGAAAGACAGGCAACTTCCGGTGCCGGTGGGACACCATCCAAACCGAACGGGAAGGAGGAGGCGGCAGAGGAGCACTACGACACAACGACAACACGACGAGGATGATGACGACGAAAACAACGACGGTGTGGAATGTTTTTGATCCGATAAAATTCTTTGCCGCATTCTACCCGTGCTTCTTCGGGCACTCTCTTTTCTCCCGTGACAAGTGATGTGCCTTGATGTGTCGAAGCTACTCCTCTCCTCCACCTGTTTGGCTCCAGAGTTGGCTGACACTTCCACTTCCATTAGATAATGCAACGCGCGACTTTTGCGAGGCGAACTGAGGGGATTCGTGGAAGAGGACCAACCTTTTTCGGCACAACTTGCCAGCGCCATGGTGGAAAATAAAGACACTGGAAAGTATCTTTGAGGACCTACTACTGTTGGCAGGGCGTTTGGATTGAGTGCTGCTGCTGCTGCTGCCTGTTTGCTCCCCTCACTACTAGTTACCAGTGACTCCTTTTTGGGTGGAGTGCATATTCCACACTTTGGGAACATCCAGAGCGTGTGAAAAAAGTGAAACAACCACTCGGAAAATCAGGTGAATCCTCTTCGGTCGCTTTTCTTCCCTCCACTCGCAAAGAAACCATTGCTCGTTAGGCTTCGTAGGCCCAACTGTCTTCACCAATCGAAGCACCAAGGGGGAGCACCAGGAACAACAACAGAAGTGTTCTCCAGTTTTTTTGAGAAAGGTTACGATTGTGACACGTGCAGACACATGCACCTACTACCCTAGGCCCTGTCCTGTCCGCCCAAGAAAGCTCCCCCCACCATCCGCCACGGAAGCTTATCGGGAAAAGGTGCTATCAGTTTTCCGTTTTTCGGCCTTCTTTTTTTCAATAATCACCTTGTTTACCAGTTTCTCGAGGGAGCACACCAAGATACGTAAATAATAAAAAAAATGGTACTCGGAACAAGCACCATCGTTCGTGTGTCCCGGGTGGAGCCATCTCCCTTCCGTGGAGGCACTTCCGACAGTTTCAGCGCACAGCACAACAGCAGCAGCAAAGAGCGCTTTGGCGTACGCGCGACACCTTTCAGCAAACACGCGAATAACCAACAGTGCCACTTATTACGCGTAGTGCACACCCAACCCAGGTACGGCTGTTATCAACATCAACAATGGCCACCAACAACAATGTCTTTTGGGCAGAATCTAACGGTTTTTGGTAGACAAAATGGTCGCTTGCGGGTGATGTTGAGACACGGTGCTTGAGAAACCTATTCATAAAACTTGCAACAATACACCGTGTTGCCGTAGTCGTGGTGGTGGTAGTTGTTGTCGTCGGATGGCTTCTTCCTCTTGTCTTTAAATTCTAATGATAATACGCGAAGGTCCACGGTAAATCGACCACCTGCGAGGGGACGCGCGTGGCTGCTGAAGACATGGCGTTTGGGGAAGATAATAAAGCGACACACTTCTATTTCAGACGAATCTTTGCTTCTGGTTTGTGAGAAAACTTCAACCACCAAGCAGGGACACAAACCCAGCCAACGGAGACTCTTTTAGGATGACTGAACAGTCAATCAGTCCTCCTCCTACATTGTTCCACAAATATTTGAGAATGTCTAAAACGCCACCCAGATGATCTCACGTGTATCTCTCCCTCTCACAGCATAAATGCCCCCATCGGTGGTACCGGGGGACATGGAATTCGTTGTGGAGAAAATGAATACAAACACACACACACACATCATCCTCCTTCGTGGAAAACCGTGGCCGTGTGATAAAGGATGTCCCTCATTGGCCATTCGCCTTCTTGGACGACACTGGGACCTTTGTGAAATCTTTGGAAAATCCGCCTAATGCCATTGAAAGCGAGATGACCGTGCGAGACACTCGTAGGGTTAGAAGCGAAGGGCATAAGATTACATTACAACACAACCGGAACGGCGGTGCGCCTACGTTCCATTCGCTGGAACTGTTTGCCTTAGCTTCATGAGTCTTCGTCGTCGTCGTCGTCGTCGTCAATGTACCGTTGGAGAACGGCCACGGTAGAGTTTGGCCGCTGTCCTCGGAATTATCTTAACGATGCGCACACACTCATCAAGAGACTGGCTTTTCCTCTACTGCCGTCAGTGTAAAGTCCACCGGTAAGGATCCAACCTTCGCCAACTGGCCAAGATATGATGTCGTGTAGGAGAAGCTTGGTCTCGTGGTTGTTGGTTAGGGAAATCTAATTTAAGACAACAATACCCGGAAGGACACCTTTCACCGTGGTGACCGTGTTTTCTGCTTCGGTCAGCACGCATCATATCACTTACATCCAATCGTGACCCGCGCGGGCCCCAAGTGTTGGCGACGCCCGGATTATGGACCATCTGCCACAGAAAGGTGCATTGGACAGGCAGTCAGTCGCTGCGTAATAGTAAAGGACGACTGTGCAATGTGCTGCTGGTTCGAATTATTACCGCCACAGGGCAATATGATGGTCGTGATTCACTATCTGCGAGCATAAAAGCATTCCCATTCCGTTGGATTTGTATGACTTTACGATCATTCCGTACTTTAGAAGCACTGTGGGACACACATTGCACCGGATCAATCGAATGTGTGTATGCACGTTAAAAGTGTACTTCCAGGATGGTTTCTACTTTTTCACGACCGTTCTAAATTACAATCGTAATAGCGTCGTATGACACACACCTTACGTACGCCGTCACCACCACAATATTCAATCATTTCGCTATTCGACGGTGTTTTGTTGTCAGGTGCTGCCAGAAAAAGCATAACTTCAAACTGGCCATAAAAAGAGGCAGCCAGAATCGTTGCAAAGGCAAATAAAAACCAATGCTCTAGGCATCAAGAGAGCGCACACGTGTATAAAACCATGAAACACGCAAAGAAATTATCCGTAAAACTGAATGTTATTTTCCACTGATTGCAACGTTTATTTTGGGTAGTGACACGGCGTGCTGGAAATACAAGAAAGAAACGAACGAAAAGGCTTCTAACCACGCCAGGAAAATGGACATTTCCTTACCCTACGCGCACATATACGTATATAAGTGGGACAACAAAAATCATTCCCATCCGCAACACGACCGCTTACACGATCATCCGCGCCCGTTCGCCCCAACCACATGACACAAACACACACACACACACACACACATACACACACACACACACACACACACACCGAATGGTGATGGCGCATAGCGCATAAAACGGAAGCGGCGCCCGGGTGCGCTTTTCCGTGTTCCGTTTATAGTAGTGTGTCTTCAAATAACAACTGGAACGTGGGCCGTGTCGAATCCAATTCGTTTCCAATTCCGCATGCAATGGGAGCTTCGCATTTACCCAT
>KI920920.1:4108-20568 GCA_000473525.2 Anopheles melas | reverse complement strand
TACACGTATAGAAATAAAACAGACCAGCTTTGAACAATACACACCACTGCAATCATTCAAAAACCTTTGTAATATAGTCGGGCTTTTGATAAAAAAAATACTCGTACAGAAAAAAAAAACAAAAACAAAAATATAACAAAAAAAGACCAGCTTCATCAAAACACAACACTGTAATCCTTTGAAAACTTGTAGTAGGAAAACCTTTGTAGTGTGCTCGTGCTAAAATCATATTGATCTCTGCAGATGAAAAACAAGCCATTAATTGATACTGACACACTATTTATAGTGCATTATAAAGAGCTAGCGCAGCGCATCCGACGAACCGTGTGCGAGAGCAGAACAAACATAACAAAAAAAAACTCCACAATACCTTTGATGACGATATCAAAAACACTACAAAAGCGCGGGTGACATAAAAGCCCACCGTTCTGATGCTACCACGTTTTTTTTTTCTCTTCTTACCGGCACGTGCCCGAACGATGCACTTTCCGGCAAAGTCGAACCACCGAGTGACACTCACTTAGAGCGCGACTCATTTGACTGAGCACTACTACATACTGCCTGCCGAGCGCTGTTGCTTTTGTCGCTCTAGTGGTGCAGAAACGTGGGACGGACAAAAAAAAAAAGAACTGGAGGAAACACCCGACCAGCAAGCTGAAAAACTCGCTGATGGACGATACAGAAAAAAGCACTCTCAGCGGTGTGGCTGACGGCATCGGCTGCTGAAATTGACCCATTCTGCAAGTTATGGGCGCTCGTTTCATTGCATTTGGTACGCCCTGGGTTTCCCGCAGCACGGGACACCGTAATTCGCGAACGTGATTATGTTTTAGCGCATCATCAGCGATCTCCACTGTTTCCCACCCCGATACGATATTCCCCCCACCCGTCAACAGGAGCGCATGTTTCCCCGCGAAACCGGAGCGCCTCGTTGGTGCCTCGCTGGTGCATGATCCGGAGGTTGTTGGTTGGTTTCTCATTCTCATTTTAGGTTGTTTTTTGTTATCGTTCTGGGTTCTTTTGCTCTACCGTACAGTGGGCGGAAGGATTTCGTTTATAAAAAACCCCCTATTCGTTAACATCATTTGCACCAGAACGTTCGCGATAGTTTTTCATCATATCGTTCTGATTCTTTGCAGTTCAGCGATACTGGAGGGTTCCGGGCGCATCGTGGACGTGCGGCTGCACCGGCGGGATGGAGGTCTTGTTAGTAAGCGACTGCCTAATCCTGCCGGTGGCAATGATGCTTGTCCGGTGCGCCAGAGCCAGCCAGCACAGCATATTCGGTGCTGACGACCGATTAGTTGTCGCGCTTTTCCCTTTGTGTGTATGTGTTTGTGTGGCAAGTGCTTATTTTCAAACCAGTGTGTAGCTTCCACTTTGCATGATCATTCACCGGTATGTTTGAGCGGTAATCTATCTACGGCGAGCGCGCGCCCTTTTTGTCTTGCTCCTCCCATGTGCAAAAGCATGACAACTTTTCCATCACTCCACAGCAAACGGCACAAAGAAGCTTCGCGGAATTTTCCTATGAGTGGATTATTTTCTGTCCCGTGGTTTTGTTCCTGTGCTGCCATGTTTTTTGAGGGCTATTTTTAATCATCCCACAGTGTTGCTGCTGGAGCAGTGGAATAATGGGTTTGGCCTTGGTGTTGCGTTTGTCAGCTTTACAGAGACATCATATTCCGATGTCGTTGAACGTTGTGTTTCTCAAACTTTCCTCAGTGAACTGCATTCATAATAATTTAACGTATCAAGCACTGTGGAGATACCGTCCATCGAGAAGGGAAAATATATCCTCCGCAAGGTAGGCTTACACGTTAATGGTTTGTTTAATGCTGCTGGTTCAGGGGAAGCCTTTTCCATTTTCCTTTCCAAACAAAACGGAACCAAAATCAACCCACAATGAAACTGCTTCTCAGTAAAGTGGTTTTTAAGCTTGAACTGTTCTTGGAAATGCAATAACGATCCCGCACTAAGCCCAAACGGTATGGCCGCAGTCTCCGCCACTTTGATGGATGACGCGAATAAAGCGAATGGGAGACGACGGGGAGCAGCATCCGACGGTGTAATCCTTCCCCGAAATAGACACTAGCTTTGAAAGCATTGGAGGGATACCACTTCCTGGACACTCCACCCTTCCCTCCCTACCCTACGCAAAACCCCTGCTATTTCGTAACCGATAGATACTGTTGCAGTGGTGTTACTAACAACCAACCATGCTGCGATGGTTTTTGTGGGGTGAAAATCAAAATGATGGATTTAACGTTGGATTCTCCCCCATTCCGTCTGCCGTGTGATGCGATTTTTACCAAATTCCAAAGCATTCCTTTGCGTCCGCCGGAGCTTCTTTTTCCCGCTTTTCGTCAGCTACTGCCGAAAGCCGATAGCTTACGGTCGGTTTGCTTTAAAACAGCTTCAGCGTCTCGGCCCGGCTCGGACGGGATTTAGGCGAAGATTCCGTTTTTACCACACGAGAGAAGGAGCATCCGCTCAGTCCTTCCATTACATTTTTACAGCCATTTTCTTTTGCATTTTACATTTATGTTTTTTTTTATTTTTACTTTTTTTGTGAAAGTTCTACCGTTGGTGCGCCACCAAGATACGAGCCGTGTTTTTGGCTGGTTGGTGCTACATTTTGACGGCGCTTTGGTTTGCTAGTCAGCGCTAGACGCGCCCTCAGTTTGCCAGTGTATGTGGTGCCGGGTATTTTCCGTCCATAAGGTTAGAAAAACTCACAAACACACTTCTCTACTGGCAGGATTTCTCCCTTTTCGCGTGAAAGTGAGGAACGTGACGTGCCCACCGCAAGCACCAAGCAGCTATTTGGTTCCGTTTTTCTTTCTTTTCCTCTTCAAGTCAAGTCTTCAAGGCGCCCATCCATCCGTCATTCGTCAAAGCTTGCGCGCTGACACGCCGTGATCCTTTAACGCGATGAAAAGGATGACGATGGTTATAAATGTAATCCGTAATTGACCCAATTTTCGCTTATCTATAGGCGTTCCTGTGGTGCGTGCCGCGTTACGTAGGAGCTTTCTGTTTTTCGCATCACGAGTTCTCTACTATGGACCCCTTTTTTTAGATCCTTTTAAGTTTTTGACACACTCTCAGTACAGTACAGTACAGCAAACATACACTCCCCCATTATTTTTCGAAGAAGCGCAGTGTCTTCGGTACCAAACGATCTTGGAGCACATCCGGAAAGCCACAGGACGACCCTCCCCAAAGCCAACGAGAGCAACAAAAGAGGGCCATTTGTATGCAAACGGAAGTATTCCACATTAATGTTTATGTATACAAGTACTGTTTACCGAGCGTCGAATGGGAGCAGTCGTACTGGCCGAGATGGGGAAACGACCACTGTGGGATCTCGCAGTGCATTAAACTTTAATACGGGGAGGGGTGATACTTTGTACAACCCGTTACAACATTCAACTCTGTCGTACCTTTCCTCCATGTTTCCTTCTACGCCAATGGGAGCTCAACCGAGGGGATGTTGTAGAACATAAATCGTTGAATCATGTATTTTAGAGAATAACCTGAGGTACCGACCCGCGGTAGTTGACGGAAGGTGAAATCGATTCACGTGCCAGCGAAACTGTGGAAAGGGGCATGTATATCAAACATAAAAGAGGCAACAAAAAAAAGGGCGATTGATGAGCAAAGAGGGCTTACTATCATAAAAAAAAAACGCACGTACGTACGAAGACATAATGAAACGCAATGTTAAATGGGTACGCAAATATTGAACATTATAACAAAAACGCACCTACACAATAAAATAAACGCTACAGCGATTATTCGTTCAATGAGTGCGTGCTGTCATCAGTCAAATGCTTTCTATTTTCTATCCACGAATGTGTTGTAGTTCAATTGAAAGCCCTAATGAGTGACATGCGCCATTAGCGTGTAATGTATGGATATATTGTAATTCTTCATAATTCGTGATTGGCTAACGAAAAAGGGCAATTGCTATGAACGTTTTGTTTGAGCAAGTGATTTGCTCTTTTGTCGCGTGGATACGTTTTACCAAAGAGTATCGCGTTTTTTTATTATTATAAAGTGCGTGTACAACACGAATAGGAATGAAAACCCACATGCATTAAAGTTAAAAAAAAATCCATTGTGCAATTCAACTCATATACAACCGTTTATTCAACAACCAACATGCAAACGGCACCGCAAAACACATTCACGTAATGGTAGTAATTTGGGTGGCGAACTGTTTCGACCCAGTTGCCGAACATTCGTGTGCGGTTGGCTCACAGTTTAGCCACGTTCGGACCACCACCAAAAACAGCGCAAAGAATCCATTGAAAGCCAGCACGACCACCGCACAAATATCCGGCGAGCTCCACAGCGTCAGCAACAGCCCAAAGAACGCGTACGGCTGCAAATTAATTAGTGTAAAGGCAAGACCCAGCACAGTCACTGCATTGTGCACCGGTCCATAAAGCGTTAGCAGCTGCTCGAGTGCAGTTGCAGCGGCGAAGCTGTTCGTAATCAGCGCAAACCGAGCAGCAATCGGTTCCTCCAGATAGAGGTAGAGCACGCCGGCAAGAAACTGGCTTGCGAAGGATGCCACCATCAGATCTGCCGTACGCAGGTATATCAGCAGAAACCCGAACGTGGAAAATACAGCCGCCACGTAGAACAGCTGCCAAAACACGCCGAACAGATCGTCGGAGCTGAGAAACGGTAGAAATGGACGGAGTAAGGTTGAGTTGTCTGTCAGAAACCTGTAATAGAATAGGGCGTTGATGAGTCAATTTCCAATGCGATATGTGTCCACTAGATTACCATTGGAAAAGGATGCTATTTAAAGCAACGGTCGCTATCAGAATCACCACCGTGAATTGGTTGAGCAAAGCGTAGCTTAACTTTTGCGCTGAATTGATTGCGGCGCTTTCGCAACTGACGCAAGTGCCACAGAACAGCATTGGCTGACAGATGCCCACTTGCAGCAACGCAATGGCCAAATTGAGCGTGTACTGTGATAAAGCAGGATAGATTGTTCCCAGTTCCGCAACGAACGGTTGTGTTGCCGAACCGAGGCTCAACACTAAGGCGCCCGCGATCAGATAGTAAAGCCGTTCGGCTTTCGGCGAGCACACCACTAGCTGGCAAAGGTACAGCATCAGCTTCGCTGACCAAAACAGCTCCGAAAGGCAGCCAATGTACCGCAGCTCGTAGGATAGAAAGTCGGGTATGTGAAGAAGCGCGTACAGCAGCGCAATCACTGGATGCGCAAAGTGTACGATCTTTGCCAGCAGCTCGATCGACACTTTCTGCGGGGCGGCAGCCAGCAGCAGCACCGCCAACACTCGCGGTACGTACAGCAGCAGGTGGTAGTGTATTTCGATGTCCTCCTCGCCCGGATCGTCCTGCTCGGGATCATGGTAATGGGACGCTACACTCAGCAGCACACCGTCGTCGTCCTCTGCCAGGGCGAGCTGCTCGAGCTCCCGCTCTCGCAGGTAGGGATCGTACCCGTAGGAGGTCAAAAACAGGGCCACCATTGTCAAGTGCAGCACCCACTGTCGGCCCCATGACCGACATCTCGCACCGTCACTGTCACTTTCGCGACCTTCGAAGCCGCCCGGTCGGTAGCGCGGATCACTACTACTACTGCTGCCACCGTGGTGCATGATGTGCAAGTTGCAACTGACAGGCTCGGGTTGGTCGGGCCCACACACAAACCCCGTTCGTCAATCGTCATTCCGGTTTAACCGTGCCGGGCCTATCAGGGTGGCGCCACCAAACGGTTGCATGTCGCGGAGCTGGAGCGCCGTTGCCCCGGGTTACACCCGACGCGCGCAACGGGTGGAAGGAAAAGTGCAGTTTGTTGGTTCGATAGTGACTTTCGCGATAATGATCCTTGAAATGAGCGGGCAAGCGGGCAAGGGTTTCATGGCATGGGGCCAACAACGCCAACAACAACTGAAAACTTTGCTTCCGGGAAAATGTTCGTTTTTTTTTACTTTCCTTACACCAATTTCTACCATTGTGTGAACTTTGGGGTATCACGAAACGTACAGGTCATGAAAGCTTTCTAGAATTGAAACGCTTGTTTATGATTCCATTAGAATTCCAGTACAGCAGGTGCAGCTTGAGCAAAAGCTTTTGTTCACATTCGAACTAGCAATGTAAAATAAAAAAAAAACCTGTAGTGTGTCACTGTTAAACAGTTGAACAAATGGGGTATTTGAATGTTTTCTTTATTAAAAGAGTAACTAAAGGCATTCCGTTTTTAATGTCACACGGTATAGTTTTTTTTCAATTAAATTAATTAGAAAAGACATATTTTTCCACCTTAGATTGAATATAGTAAAACGAAACTTTATTTGCAATAAAATGCCCTTTCACTCTAATAATAATTTAGTCTTCAATTAACCGAATCAGTGATACTATTCAGAAATAATGCTGACCACGCAATACTCCCATTCACTTTCCTCGATCGGCAACTGTGAAAACCAATTCAATAGATTTGTTTTCATTTCCCTCCACCGAATGCGAAGTTTTCTTTTTCGGCTCCTTTGAGGCTGTGTCGGCTTTTGCTCACACGCTATCCAAGGACGGGCGGCGAGGATTACTGTCGAATCAAATTTTAACACACCACCCCTCGCTTTACGTATACGCTTCTCGCACTCTCTCCATCCGGTGTATTGTTGTGGTTATTATTTTTTCGCACACACATACACATCATTGACGTGCCCGATCACCACAAATCCATCACGCTTCAGTGAACAAATCATTGCTGTTCTATTTTCCTGTGCCGAATAGTGTAGGCTGGTCGTCTTTTTTTGAACCAGAAAAATGAAAATGCCACCGACGATGAGGCTTAAGGCGCGTTGCGTATTGTTGCAGTAATAGAAATCTGTCACGGGAAATCGCCTGTCATCGGAAACAAGCGGAAGCAATTGACGGAAATTTGGGTTCGCTCTATTGATATAGCAGCCAGCATGAAGCCGTGATGGCACAAGTCGAAGAACAGTTCGGGCCAAGCACGTACAACAGGACCAGTTTCTTGATAACTTGATACGTTATTGCACAGATAGCAATTGTTACGGTCTGTTGAAATTGAGGTTTGCATCAAGATATAATAAAAAAAGATTCTGTTCTATATTTCACCCCTACCAACAACATGGTGAGCAACACTAAACCCATGCCCAAAGAACCATTTCACACGTAGTAAAGACTACATCGCAACGTTGCCCCTATTCTGCAACAAGGAACGATAGTTTTCAAACCAGTGTAAAGGTTCGAGCTGCGGTTTCAGCACACAAAAGTAAATGGTTCAAAACTTTTGATCAGAACTCAATTTTTGCCCGGCCCCGGCTGGACCGATGCTCATCAAGTAATATTGCCGACGTCATGCTACTTTTGCGTAAAGCTGGCCACAAGGATTCACTCAACCATTGAAACCGCATCGCACACTTTTGTCAATTCTCTGTTAAGTCGATCAATGGTAAACTTTTCATCGGACGGCTTCGGAAAATAATCCAGATGAAGGTGTGCATGGCAGAACGTCTCGTTGAAACTTTCTACTAACGGGAAGATTAAAACCACATGGCGACAAAGCATTTGATCGTTTATTTTATGCTGTGTGACGTGTTAAACTTTAACTAACTTTGGGTACACGTTAAACTTTGGGAGCATAAATGAAAAAAATCAACCTGTACAGTTCTTTGCTAAGCTTTCCACAATGCATGGAGCTCTGGTAACGAAATATGAACAATTGTTTCCAAACGAGCTGTTAGCAACAGGACGAACCTAACAACGATCCTTAACTCAGCTCAAGAGGACGAACCAAAAAAACTGAAGTCATTAATGAGGGTTCAAAATTCATTCAACTTTTATGAAAATTATTGCTAGCTCCAGCAACGATGCATTGTGTTCAGCAAATCCAATGACTTAAATGAGCATGGCTCTGGAACAATCAAACTTAATCACTTTCTATCTTGATAATTGTGTGGAAGTTGGGTGCACACTGGTATATAACACTAGCATGAGAAAGGGCATTATGTGTTCATGTTCAATGGTAATAGTTTCTTTTATTGAAACTGTAACATCCCTGCCGTTAATGTACGTTTACAAAGATTGCTACACTAACCTAAGAGTACAGCTACATTACCGACAACGTGAGCAGAATTAGCTATTTTCAGATGAAGACCTCTCTTTTCGGAACATGCAACAAATGAGAATGTGTCGAGTATTTTATATTGGAGTGTAAACTAAATCCCATCATGTTTGGTTTAAAATAACATCAATATTCGTTTTTTTAATAATACAAAATCAACAATCTGATGTAAACATTATTTTGCAAACGTATCAATCATGGAAAGAATTAATACATTCCAGCTCATCTACATATAGTTATGTTCGATTTTGATTATTTAAGGATGTCATTTTCTGAAACCTTAAAACTCAATCGATCAACTATTGGATGTATTATAGCTCTGCCCCTTGCCATGTTTAACACGCAGTTGGATGAAGCTTTTCTGTATAAACACATCTAAAGCCAGGGCCAAGGACAACACTCATAACTTTTACATCTTCGTTACATTGCCGATGATCCTAAATCAACATGATTGGTCCAAACGTGAGGGTTCGGAATTGAAAGATTTATGCAAAGGACGATAAGTAAACATTAGAGTTCCGAGAACTTTTGTTCAGACTCGATGACGCTATGTGTGTAAGAATAAAGATATTGATGGCAAAATGGTCAAGAGTTTAGATCAATACCCTAGCTCTTCACAACACGTTCTGCATGGTTCTAACAAAACAGTTTTAATAAAATGGCCATATTAAAGGAAATGTTTGCATATTTTTTTATTATTTAAAAAAAGTCTATAGGAACAGCATGATGTACAGCAAGTGTCTTTTTACCCTAACCGCACATAGCACACAAATGGAAACAGCTGTTGTGGTGCATATTACTTCCAATTGGTTTCACAATTTTATGTATTTTAAACCGGCCAACTCTGTACCGTCCCTGTTATCGGAACAGTCGTATGCTGAGAGTGTATGTGTGAACTCAATTGCGTGTACTGTAAATGATATTTGGCACGTCATGTGTAGTGCATCATGAAACAAACGAAGGATAGATATGTGGATAAGCATTCAAGAGTGCAATTTGATTTTACTATCATTCCATTCAAGCGATTAAATGACCCTATCACACATGTCGTCTACGTCATGAGACAGCTGAAACGCTTATAAGACTTCTTGAATAAAAGACAAACACAAATTTACAAATATATAGCGAATGCAAAAGAAAAAAAACACATTTATAAAACCAACCAAACACACCAGCAATTGTTGCTCGAGGCCAATATATTAGACTTTACGTTTCAATCGTTTTGTGCTAGTGCTAGTGCCTTTGTCATTGAAAGCAAGCACGATAAACATTATCCTCAGACACGAGTAACGGAAAAGCTAGGGCGATAAATTTCACCCGAACCAAATCTTTAAAATCCCTTGCTTAATGCAGTCTGGCTTGTCCCGGTCTGGTCGGATGGCTTTTTCCAAGCATCACTACAGCACACCGAGGATTGGAGGACTGCCTGCCTGCCGCCCGCCTTGCCACTCAGATACTCTCGGGCAATCAATTTAGTTTTTGTGTCCGCCGCTCGTGCAATGGTTGCGAAAACTCCAATGAAGCATGTTGTTTATGGATTAAAGGCTTTTAACGAACGGTTCCAACGGAAATGTGTGCACTTGACTGGATGCAATGTGTGAACATGATGTAGGGTCAATAGCAAAACAATAATATTGGTACCCTGTGCATGAATTTTATGCGTCTGCACGTTTATGTTTGCGCGGAAACTGATTATCAAAAACATGTCAACAATTTTTAGTAGTATTTTCAACAAATTAAAATCTATTGGAAGTTAACACAACCAACGATGAATTGTGGTACTGTCATTCTAATGAGAAAAACAGCACCTTCCCATAATTTCCACGCTTTTACAATACAGCAAATGCTGCGCTGTGAAAGGACGGAATGAACGGCTATTGATTTTCGTTTCGCGCTTTATCGATTGCTCTGAAGCGTATTGGGTGGCGCACCCTGTTCCTTCCCATGCTCGAGCATGGCCGACTTGGGAGGCGGATTATTGAAACGCACCGAAGCGGAATCTTTTTCACTCTCTTCTATACCCTGAAAGTGGAGTCACTCTTCAATGGCAACGCGACACTAACTGCCAATATAGACGATATTTTATCCATTTATCGTGTCGTCCCTGTCGTCAGCCAATCAAACGCCACGTTAGGCGGGCACTATCGGCAAGTCCGAACCGGCGGATGCCTCGAAGGTATGGACCGATGGAACGACACCCTCCAGTGGCAGTGATTGATTGAAAATAATGCTTGCGTTGCACGGGAGTTCTTTGTATGTGGTACACCATATGTTTACGTTTTGTTTTGTTATATCGGTGACGCCATATTAAGTGAAGTAAGCTTTAAAATATAAACAAATAAAAAGCGTAAGCGAATTGTATACTCGCTCTTCCTTTTCAATTGTTTTTTTTTGTCAAAATTGTAACCAGATTCAAAAAGTTCTGGCCAACCGTTATACATCTGCACTTCTGGATTTCAAATACCTGTCAACTTCACTCTCCGTATCAGTATTTCCCTATTGTGTAATATTCTCCATAGATACTCACCTGAAATGAAACGAAATAACAATTTCAAATTAAGCAATGCAATAATAGTTTCCATAAACAAAAATGCCCGTTACTGTTACGATTATGGTCCTTCTATTGTGTCTGATGTTTAAAAAAAGCTGTGCTTTACTGCTCCGAAACGTAATGCATTACACGGTAATGGATGTATATTGCAGTTCAGTGGAACACTCTCACTGTAATACACCAGTAAGCGCTGAACATGCGAGTCACGTTTTAATTGAACATTGATTTCCGCGACACTGGCAAACAGGCATTCCGAGCCGCTTCTAGCTACCGCAGCAAGCACGGGACACACCTTCACCACCAGTCGCACAGTGGAGACCGTAAGCGATAGTATGGCTTTCCCTTGCATATCGCACAATCGCTGATGCACAGAATATCTCGAAACGTGACTGTGGATGGGTTTGTGAGTAGCGAAGTGGTGAATAAATAGTGATAACTTCTGTACCTCCATTCGAATGCAGGTGGCTGCAGACGATGCAAACGTCGCACGTACAATGAGCTATAACCGCAAATATCATCCTGAATGCTGCACAAGACTGGGCGGACGGTAACTGTCAACTGTCAGTTCGGTTCGCTTAGACGGAACGCATTGAGGGCGTAATGGATGATGATTACATGCGGAGACGACGTTCTTTTCACGCAGCATTCAGCCAGAGGCACAGGTACTCTCCGGGATTTATCTCCTCCGAGCTGAATCCAAAATGTGTACCTATTTCGCATGAGAATATGACATGGTTTTAATTTCCTGTCCAGGTCATAGCCACGTGCACATGAATTATGAGCCTGATGTTAATTGTACGATTATGACCTCTGTATGACTCTGTGCTCATGTTTGCAACCCTCTTCCATAAAAAGCACACACAAAAATCAGAAACCTCAAATTAGCCTTCACCTCGCCGGTCCGAAGATAGGTCAATCCTCATGAGGGAAAGGAGAGAGAGAAGGTAAGGTAACGTCCGCACGGCCTGTAGTTGACACTTCGTCACGGTGATTCCCGCGGTAGAAGTGCAAACTGCTGCTCTCTCGACCACAACGGACGAACACACGCGAACGGAGCGCTGAAATCAACACAGACGCGTTCCGGATGTTGATGACGACAGCTCGAAAAAGGTGCTAATAGGTAATCAATTAGTGGTATTGATGGAATCCGCACTCGCCCACTATAAACTAGCGGCCGGGTTGCACAGGAGGCTCCCAGTACCGCTTGTGATTTCGAACCGCGCGCACGCTCAGCGCCTGACGGATTTGCTGAACCTGATTTTCCCATCCCATCCGGTGGCTGCTAACGTGCGTTCGTTGTGATTGATTTGTGAGGTTAGCTTACCCAGTCAAAACTGCATTCCTTTGCCATTGTGCATCAACATTCAGCGTGGTGCTTAGCGCAACGAGAAGATGGCAAAATCGGTGCTGGTGCTTATGGCGACCGGCGTACTGCTGGTGCCTGTGCTGTGCTATTTTGCGGCTCTGGCCACACCCGGCCGCCCTTACGGTGGTGCTGGCGCACCGGTCTACGTGGGTGGTGGTGTTCGACCAGTCATAGCACGACCTGGGTAAGTGTGTGGGTGTGTGGGAGTGTGTGTGTGCATTAATTTTTGCACACTGTTCCATTTCCACTGAACCATAATGCTCATTAAAAACTTTTGTTCTTTTGTGTGCTGCGCTGTTGTTTGTTTTGTTTTGTTTTCTGCTTTGCATCTCCCTTTTAACAGCATTTATCGTGCGCCTGTTATTTACCGACCACCGGTTGTGGTGCAGAAAGTAATTCAACCGGTAATCATAGCCCGCCCGGTCGCACCAATTTTGGCTGGTTGATGAGCGAGAATCTCACGGTTGGTGTGGACTAACACCAATCAAAATGGCCGAACCAATGGTGTCTTTTGTTAGAATTAATTTGCACATTTGCTTTTTGCTGTAATATACTATACAATAAACTAAATAAACAAGTTATGCCAACAACAAAATTCAGCAACTTTAACCAAGAACTGATCTTTCGCACTCCGCACAAACAAGGTGATAAAGATGGTGCGTCATCACGTTGGTCACTGCCGGCTCAGCGGCCACTTTAGTCGCAGAAAAAAACGATCATTCCAGCGAATGTGACTTCATTTTCATAAGCTCTCTCGCATGTTGAACATCATTTCCGGTAGGCTTTTGTGCTGCGGTGCTGGAAGTCTCTATGTGTGCTCCAAACGTTAGCATCAGAGCACCGTTTAACAGCTCGCGGAGTGGAGTGGAGCCTGGAGCGAATGGAGCACAGTGAACCGTGCCTTGCAATCAACAACGTACCCGTACCCGAACAAAAGACCGCTGCAGCAGCCAAAGCACGTTTAGAGGATTTGATTTAGAGGGATGCAAGCGATGCAGCATTGCTTCACAAAAGCCTGCCTCTCCGCTACAACACCACACGGTCACCTCATCATAAACAGCCGGTCACACACAGCCGAAGGAGGCCTGCACGGTGTGCGATAGCTGATGGCTGTAGCTAATTTATTGCACTTTCACGTCCAGTGCACCGTGCTCCGTGGAGAAAGGAGTGCAAGGATGAACATGTCGATGTGTGTGTATGTGTGTGTATGGTTGTGTGGGTGCAGTGCAGCGACAAGATGATTTTAACGTTTACTATTATTCGGCACGGCAAGCGCACGGTGAAGATGACGGAAGATCACGGTAGACGAAGACGTTCGCTTGTTCGTTGGTTGGTATTATTTTTAATTTCCCATTAACAGTTTGTCGGGCAAGGGTTTAAGATTAATTAGATGTCATTCAAACGGCGCACCGTGGCTGAGAGACTGAACCACCCGATGGCAAACGCCCCAGCAGGAATGGGGGGAGGAGTAGCGGACCCATTGGGGATGCGGTAATTGTCTGGAGCCGGTTGACATCGGTGACAACGTTGCCACGTGAACCATGCTAGTGTGTGCTAGATGTGCACGGCTCATTTACGACGGCCAGGGATGTGGTACGCAGGTGTGCGCAAGCTGTTACGGAGCGAAAATAGAGTTTAATCCTGGCCTTGGTGGAGTGTTTAAGCACCACATGGCACTATAAAATGGAGGCAGCAGATGGTACACCATATAGTTCCGATTAGCAGCAAAGCGCGATTGATGAAGTTTAGCTGGATAAATACATTACTATGGGAGTACGAATGAAAAGTAATAAACAGGACTGTTTGCAAACTGATTACAGGACAAGCAGGTTTTTTTTTATTGTAACAACAGCAAGGTGCATAGCCAACATTTTAGTATGGTCCTAGATTAATTAAGTTATTCCAGTACAGTAGATCAAATACATCCATTCATGACACAAATCATTGCTATGTTATCTATCATAGTTAATGCCATTTGTGGGATAACAGCTAAAATTCATCATTCTATCAAGCAAATGTTACGAGCCAAGCGATTAGCTCATCATCATCGCATAGGGAAGCTTTTGCACAAACAATTCCGGGTTTTAGCCTCCGCTAACACGAAGGAGGAGCTAAGGGACAAAGTGAAAAAAAACCAGCTGCAAACACTTTTTCCGTCATGTCATTCGCTAATTGACATCCACGGTCCTTCTGATGTCCTTCTGGAGAAATGAAAAGTTCATCTCGCACCTTCAGCTACCACCGTTGTTCAATTTCTAATCTAGGCACAGTTGAAGACACGACACATAGCCGTGGTAAGATATTCATAGGCAAAACATTGGTTTTGCTGTTTGCCTGCCTTCTTTCGGCGTTTTCCTTTGCCCACAGAGCTCTGTCGTTCCGGAGACGAAATTAATTAATTGAAAATGTTTGAATTTCATTAGTGCGCGCCGCCTAGCGTCCGTGTCGATGGTACCAAATTTCCGGTCAAAGTTCGGCACAGCATTTCCGACCACCATTAGACCGCATCGAAATGTGTCCATGTGTTTGGGGCTTAGGGTTTTGCTCTCTTTTGTTTCTATTCGTCCTGGGCCGTTTGTTTCTATCCTTCACCGACTATTTCACACTTTTGTCCGAGCTGTACATGCATTTTCAGCTTCCGATAAGGTCGGAAAGATAAGCAGTGACACACATCCACCGACTCAAAGGACTACGCACCACCGAGCCTGGTAAAAAGAGCGCACGTAATCTCATTAAATTTACATGAGGCTGATCAAAATCTAATTACGAGATCAAACCGTATCTTGGGAACGAGCGGCCGTCGTCGAAACTGTGTGGTCAGACGGTAGCGAATCGGTTGTTACATTTTTTTCTTTAGTGACTCCGGAAAGCAAAAAACTCGTCCTGGGAGGACCCGAACGAACGAACGAGCCTAATCGACACCGACCGAGAGTATGGATTTAAAAATTCAAGACCAATGATTTTTCAATCGTGTCCGGTAGCTCTTTTTTGTGCCGTTTGCCGATTTTTGTCCTAAGTTGGGATCATTTTTATGTCTCAAACGTGTTTTTCGATTTTTAGTTCTTTGGTGCTTTTCATTTTCATTTTCCTTTTTTTCCGGTATATGGAGTGTGGCGGAGCAATCAACAACAGCACACACAAAAAACCGACCGGATGCTTTTTTTTCATTGGAAAACGGAAAAACCAAAAACAAAAATCAGCACACGCACACAAACGCCTCAACAAAAATGGATGGTTTAATCAACGGAAGTACGCCATTACTGATTCGGATTGAAGGGAGCTGATTTCAATTCAGGGCTACCCGAGGTACGCCGCCATCCGGCCAGCCCGACGATGTGGAGCTCGCTCTGTTCGCTTCATATTTATCGATTTTGCTAATTTTAGTGACATTCTGGGTAGTGGTTGGTGCCGGAGCAACGGTAACCGAGCCAGCATGGTAAGGGTGGTAGGCATGGTTCATCAGTAGAATGATGATGGATAGAGTAGAGTTTGGGATTTGGGAACGATTTATGCTGGCATTTGATTACTTCCGAAAGCCGGGAATTTTCATGCGAAAGGGTTTACTTTGGTATTTCATTCCGACGAGGATGAATAATCTTTGCATCGACTTATTTCTTATATTAGCGACACGAGTGGCTAACGAGAAGACTGGTAATACAAATAAACGGTTAAAATGAACCAACTGTAATTATTCAACATTATATACTGATAGTCGGCGATTTATTGTTTTTGTTTCGCAATTGTATAAAATGTTTCTACATTTTCATCACTAATCAGCACTCGCCGTTGCTCATAATAAAGATCAAAGTTAGAATTTTACAAACTTTTGAACTTATCCTACAATAATTTATGCACCATTGACTGTGTAGAATTCTAGGTTCCATACATATTTGCGGGTCCATTAAAAGCATTGTTGGTGCCTCCTATTGTTATTCCTTTTACAAAACCGATGATGCTCTTTGTTCAGTTGTTCCTCTCATTTACGCATGCTTATCTTCTGCAATGTATGATTATACTTTCGACAGAATGATGGCTAATGCGACAGGATGCGATAGAATGATATCAATTCATAGAAAATGAATCCATAGAAAGATTTATTATTAGAGGAAATCAGCAACATTCATAAAGGATCATATCAATGCTGTTGAAAGCCGCCGTTCTTTGACACAGCGCTCAGTAGCGGAATTTGGGGCAAGTGTGCCACCTTAAGCATTTCAAGTTATAACTCACTAAAACGTGTTTTTCAAAAGCCGATTTAAATCTCATAACTATTTTACATCTATTTCCTCACTAATAAATGAGTTTCGCTTGAAAAACGTGCAAACAACTGCCACTCGTATGGGGCAAGACGGCCACCTGGTTAAAATAAACGTATTTATTAGATAATTGGAAATAGTTACGTT
>AXCO02006223.1:0-16827 GCA_000473525.2 Anopheles melas | reverse complement strand
TTTTTTTTTTTTAAACCACAAACCGCTCCTAGAAAACGCATGATCGACCGTTCGATATCGCGCCCATTAATAATATTATCAACGTTTTCATCGTCGTCGCCGTCGTCGGCGCTCAATGTGCCAAGAGCCAGGTTCGTCGTCACTACCGGCACCATAGTCACCGGTCGCCTTGCCACGGTGGGTGGGTTAGGGTGTGTGAAGGTAGGAGTACGGTGACGAGCCTGACACCGACAGACAGGCCACCAGCTCGGATCAAATGGGGCCCCCGAGAACGAAAGGGGGTTTGGCAAACCCTTCTTCCATTTTCCCTGTGCACACACATACACACTTCGCACACACACACACATACACATACAGAAGCACATATTTGACGCCGGGCTTTGCGATTGACGCGGGTGCTACCGTGCGAAACTAATCGTGTCGTCGCCGTTTGGCGCGGAAACTGTACATTAGCGTCATTCCAATGCAGATCATATATCGGGTCTCCGGTGGGGGGGTGGGGGGGGAACGGGGGTGTAAGTACTTACCCCCCTTCATCCTTCCCCAGCCCTACCCCACTCACTCACTGCTATCCATTGCTATCTTTGCCATCTCATTACGGGTCGGATAGTGGAGTGGAGAAGGCAAAGAGTGGAGCGGGAAAAAAATGCGCACAGAGACGGGACAAAACTAAAACTAAACACCGAGCGGGTAGATTAGAGACAAGGAGGGAGGGAGGGGGGGGGGTGGCGCGGAGGGATAGACAGGCCGATCATTCCAATGCTATCACGCCGTGGTGGTAATGGAACACTCGGTCAAACTCAACATCGGCTGGGCAACAGGGGTAAAAAATGGACCTGCTGGTTGCCCTTTTCCCTTCCCACCTGCTGGTTGGATAAAACAATCGCGGCGCAAGGTTCCAGCACAGGCCCGTTAAATACACGCTCGTTGAACGGCCATTTTCTGACCCCTCCGTTTCCACCCCTGAGAGCACCACTCGTTTGTGCGCGGGTGGTGGCGCCAAGCCGTGAGACTAATACGCGAACACAATACGCTGTTCGAAAGGGAAACCCATAATTGGCTCGGGGACGTGTTAGTAATGCACCACACAACCATCACGACACGCACACGGCAGCGGTCGGTGATGTCGGTGCTGCTGCTGTTGCCAGTGCATAAGCAGACGCGTACTGGGTAATTTGCAAAGCGGTGGTGCTTCATTCAACTGGCAGTGGGAGGAAATAGTTTTATTGAAGAAAAAAAAAAACATTCAATTTCCTATTCAATTGATACACTTTGCATTGAAAATATATAAATTATCTACTTTACACCCGTTTTCATTCTGCTAGCAGTGGAACAATATTCATCATCTAGGGTGTATCCATTTGACAAATACATTAAGTCATACTGAATTTCACCATCGTTTCTTTACAAACAAAGAAGCATTTAAAAATAGTTTTGTTTACTTTTTTTTCTATGCAGGGTGGGTTAAAGTACTTTTAATGAATTTAAAAATATCGATTCAAACCTTTTCAAACCTTTCTGGTCGAAATATGTATCTTCTTGTTCTTCTTTGGCACAGCAACAGTTGTCGATCAAGGCCTGCCTGTACCACCAGCTGGGCCAGGCATGCAGTGACTTACTTACACATAGCAGGATAGTCAGTCCTACGTATGGAGGTCCATTCGGGGCTGGGACCCGTGGCAAAATATGTATATATGTACATTTAATTCTGTATGAGCTATCCTGATCGAGACGGTTTAAATGAACTTAGCACTCCTATCTGCTTTATTTTAGACTTGACGTCACGAAAAAAAAATCATAAACTCTTTCGCTAATTTAACTCAATTTTCCGAAATTGAGAATTATTATCTATTTGCTATTTTTCATTTACGGAACGGTGTGGTTAACGGTTTTAAAATGATGATAAACTGCTATGAATACCCCCAAAGGGGCTTTTACACCACCTGATCTGTTGTATCCTTATAAAATATTAACCTTACGTTACCTTAAAAAAATATTATATAGAATGAGACTACATTGAATTGAGACCCGGGCGCGTACAGTAGACTCCGTGTTCGGAGCTTGGTAGATTGGTGTTGATCGGGCTAATAACTCGTCATACCTTTATGCTTTGCTCAGCTCTTAAACATCTACTCGTTTGAATATTTGTAGCATTACCAAATTATCGCAAGATACCTCGAACATCTCAATCCTTTGTAGGGGTCAGAGGTGGGTCATCATCATCATCATATTTCACCTTGGGCGAATCGGTGTTACTATTTGTTCAAATTTGTGGCAAATCTAGCGAGTGGTTTTGCATGACAGTGTTGACATGATTGCAGCCATCAAAGCTGTCAAACTCCATACAAAAAGGCTGGCTAGTATCGTAAAACTCCCCTTTAAATAGATTTGTTTTTCGTTTGTGTAATTTTGATGATGTTTACTTCAACTGATGTTACATGTTTCTTTGTCAGTATGTCAGTTTTTACTTTTTTGTCAATCTTTTTCAAAATGTTGGGACCACCTATTAGTTTGTTATAAGTTTTAACTGATTGTTTATATTTTTTCAAAAGGTGTCATCTCTCAAAAAAAGATGCAAGTCTTCATTTTAATCCGATTAGTTTTTTTACAATTAAATTAAATCTTTTGAATTATTCTACTACTTTGCATTTATCAGCTCCTAACAGCAAACACCTTTTCAAATGATAAATCATTTGCTGCAGTTGCTACGAACCCCTGACCAACCCCCCCCCCGCCCAAACATCAGCTTGTTCATGTCCTGTCAAACTAATTTCTATAAAGTAGCCATTAACGATAGAGTGGCCTGAGTGCACGATGCACTTCACTGCAGCCCGCGTTCAAGCGATTCCCGCTCATCCAGTAATCACCCGAACAAACACACACGCACACACATTCCATCGGTGGTTTGATTGACATCCGTGGAATTAAATATGTTAATTGCCCGCACGTTCCTCGAAACTGACTACCGAAAGCACCCCGGGAGAGTGCACACCACAAACGCACGCTCGCGAAGAAGAATAAGAAGAGGAAGAAGAAGAAGAAGAGGTTACAAATTATACACCTCGCTCACGTAACTCATCTGCGGGCAATCAAATGCAACATTGCAGCAGGCCCCACCAGGTCCGTGCACGGTGCAAGCGTGTGGTGCTGCATCGTACCCAGCACAGACCGAAGGGGGCCGCAGCAAAGAGGAACGGTACGGGGCAGCCAGCCATGGTGTGGAATGGAATGGAATTATTCATTTTGCTGTCGAACGTTTCGTCCCATTGATTGAAAGCGACATTTGTCGATTTGCTATTCAATTGCCTGCTAGCGCAAAACCGATATTAATCTAGCGGCGGTTGTAATGGCATATTAAAATCGGCAATATTTCACAGCACTGGGCCACCGAGAGAAGTTTGTCGTTTATTTTTTGTTCACTGCTGCTGTTGTTGTTGTTGCTGTCACCCTGTCGCCTAACCTTGTTCGACTAGAAAGAGCTGCTGCTGGTGGTGCGAATCGCTTTGCCCGCCTTTTTTTTCTAAGAAGGACACGGGACCAATACACGAGCGCCATAATGCCAGTGCTATAATAAATACGCTTAATGTTGTCGTAAATATTCTATGGAAGAAGCAAACACACGATACAGATTCGATTTGTGTGTGTGTTTGTGTGTTTCCTTTTCCCAGCAAATCTTCATTCCCTCTACAGCCAGCAAGATCACTTAAACTACGAGTTCTCGATAAAAAGGAATCCACCCAGCTCCTTCACTAGTCCTCAGATATTTCCCGCACTACCAAGAAGCTCCACCGGAAGCTCGGGCTAAACTACGAGTGCACTAATGCTAAGTGTTATGTTGTTGGAATAAACAGCAAGAGCAAACCCCCGGGACGAGGGAAAAGTGCTTTCGGTTGAACCATTTTTTGCTTCTTATCCTTCTCCCACTCCGGCCACATCCCTGATACGCGAAGAAGACGGGCGATATTTATGTGCTGTAAAATGGATTTAAATTTTACCCGGAAATGCGCAGCCTTCGAGAGCGCAGCCTTTTGTCCTTCGATGGGGGGGGGGAAGAGTTTGTCTGTGCCACTTCGGTGCCAACTCTGCACGGGAACGCACGCACCGCTCTGCCCCAGTGGCAACGGAGCGCAAGCGTGCAAAGAACTTTACTGCCCTGGATGGTGGATGGGTTTGCCTCGTTGCTTCGGGCAGCACTTTATGACGCAGTGCATGTTGCATCCGGCAACCGGCATTTCGAGGCCCCACACACGGGCATCGCGCAACAGCCCCGTCCGTTTCGATTCGATGCGCCCGGCTGAGCAGTGACCCAGATGGGGTTTGCCCGATGATTTATGCACCGAAAAACCCGTACACTTCCGACGTGTCCAGCTCGCCAGCCCCGGGGGGGGGGATGAAGGATTTCGTTTGGTCACAGTGTGTCCTTCGGGGAAAATCGAGCCCCCTTGTGATCAATTTCTAGAATTGCAGTTTTAAGGCTGTCAATATAATGGTCCCGGTGGAGCTTTTCGCAAGTGGTTGAGTCGTTTTTTTCTGGAAATTCCAGGAAAATTCTTGACCAGCGAAGGTTTACTGGTCACTTGATGAGAATTTAAAATGACAACATGAAGTGGAATTTTGCTATTTTTCAGTTTCATGAAATGTACCATGCGTCTCCACGGAGCTCTTTTGAAGATTAAAAAACGCAAAAATGCTTCTAAGAAAATTGTTTCTGCACATAAATTGAGGTTTATTTTAGATACAGTAGATTTAAACACATTTACTAGCATTTGAAACTTCAACTTTCGCTACGATTCATTCAATAAAGAGGTTTTTTACTCCTTTGTTTATTAAGCGTTATTGCTTACTTTGCTTTTTTCTTCTTTTTATCACTTTCAATTATTACATATTATGCTTTATTCTAACATTGGCTACTAAACTCGACCTCTTGCACATTCTTTCAAGCGATACAATCAACCGCAAAGCAAACTTCGCACTTCCTGTATCAACACACCTGCGCAATATCGGCTAAACCGCTAAAAACGTGACGCCAATGCCGCTTCCGTCAGCGCGCTGCAATCACTGCTGCAACCGAATGCAATCCGCATCTGCATGTTGCACACCGGCTCAACCCACCCACCCACCCAACGTGCTCCCCGTATGAGACAATACCGCTCGGCCGGCGGGCGAACGGTTCAAGCGGCTCCAGACGTTTGCGCCTGACGTCGTCTCGCTGCTTGCTGTAGCATTCTTTCCTAGCACACTAGCACCTTCCCCCACACGTCTCATATTCCACTCGTAGGGTGTAGGGTGTAGTAAATTTCCTCCCCTCGCAGCCCATCCATCAACAAGACACCTCTATTCATCAGCGAGCGGGCGGGTGCAACGCGCAATCAAAAGCTCTCAACACGTCTCGACCGACGAAGCTTAAATGTCAGGTCCGAGCCATTTCTCTGCGGACCCTGGGCATGGTTCTCGGCCCAGCGCGAAATTACAGGTGCCAATGAAGTGGTGCCCGCTAAAGTGTCTCGTAATTTTGTAAAAAGGGTGCTGCTGCTGCTGTTGCTGCCTGGTGGCATTTCACGAAACCGAAGGTGTGCGAAACCGTCGCCATTTAATAATGAGCTCGGTTGCGATAATCGACTTACAACAATTGCTCGATACACACACACACACACACAGGGAGGCGTCAGGGATCTGTATCAGCTAGACTCTCGTGCGAGATGGAATAAATTCGTTGCAAGAATGCCTTTCTCCCTACGGCGCTGGAAGCTGGCAGCTCCACCAGAAAGTCACCAGACACGGACAGGCTTGCCAGACGGCTATTGAACACGCTACCGACATTCTATTAGAAGCATTGCTATCAAACATCGATCCAAAGGCAGTCCGAGAACCACTAGTACCGGAAGCACCGGAAAGGAAAAGGAAAGTTTCGCTCGTGGCTGGCTAAAAATAATCCTCTGTCTTGCAGCATCGCTGCAGCTCTTGCTCGTCTGCCAATCAGCTGCAATGGCGGTTTGTGTGTGTGTGTGCACACCGTCTATCAGTCTTGTCTATCTCACTAGCTATCCTCTCCCTCCTTCTTCCACTTTCCCCCGCAGCTCTTTATCTTCCACGACAAGGCCACAACAACAGCGGACAAACGGTCCCATCGCCGGCAGGCAAGAGAGACCGGATCTTGCCAACCGATTGGTGGTAAGCTCGATGCTCCATCATCTTCCAGCGAGCTTATTTTGCCCTTGCAAGCACACACACACACACACTCTTTTTGCGCCCTCCCAATCTCCAATCTATTCATATGCGTGCATGGCTGTATGGGTTGTCTGTGTATTTATGCTGACCTACCGTCAGTCCAGCCTTCGCACTCTCTCTCTCTCTCTGTTTTGTGTGCGCGCGAGACAGCACGGCATAACTCGTCCAAAGGGGCTGGGGCTTGGAAATCATGATATGCAAATGACTTTCTACAAAATTTATTTATTTTCATACAATGTTCATCAACGTCAATCATTAATCGTTACGTCGGGGACGGATCGTGGCCGGCTCGAGGCCGCCGTGCTTTGCGCGTCGATGTGAGCGCGGTGGCTTACACATGCATCATATGCCTAGCATAATCTCCCCCGTTCCGTGCCGCTCCCTCTGCTCCACACAGAGGTGACATTTTGTGGGGCAGCTTGGCCGGCCTTTTTTTTTTTCTCGGGACAGGAAAGGATGGCGAGCAAAGCCCCACAACGAAAAACACAAACATGGCAGCGTTACCCAGCCTGTGAGATTGGACGCGCCGAAAGAGTGTCCATCCAGTCGAAATGTGGTCCACCAGTGTTTCGTTGGCCAGGAGAAATGGAAGGAGGTAATACATGTAAATGAACAGCAATTGTTCAACCATTCGATTTTGTACAGTGCGCCATTTGAAGTGGTGAACGTTCACCAACGCCAAGGACTGGGGTGTCCCACGAAAAAATGGTTTTGTTACCGCAAATAAATATGTTTCTTTTCTTCCTGTAAGTTTATGTTCATTACATTAAATAATAAAAAGCAACAACACACACACACACAAATGGCAAACTCAAAGCTCGTCTGTGAAGGGATGGCGATCGCGAAACGCAATCACAGCATCAACCACAACTGGCAACTAGCCGCGAGAGTTAAACGCAACAGTGAAGTGAAATGGAATGCGCTACCCTTTCCCCTTATCAGTGGTGGACCCCGCTTAGTATGAAACGATCGCACCAGAAGTATGCACAGCCCCGGCACGGCACGGTATGGCAAAACGAAAAACTTTAAAACGAAGCACAGCAACATTCAAAACAAAACCGCACACGCACACGGGTAAGGGAAACCCGAAAATTCGGTGACCCACATTCTCGCTCCGCTTTGGCTTGATCACTTGATTCTCCCCACCAGGGGCGTCTGGAGCAGATCAGCGGCACAGAACGCAGAACGAGCAAAGCAATGGAGCCCCACGGGAAAGAGTGTGGCACCAGCATGGCTCAATCGGGTGGAATATGTAACCCAAAGGAAGGGCGGATGGGGTTGAAAAATGGCGCACATAGGCCCCATTAAGCGCAAAAGTAACTCAACGCAAACAAATAAAACCACGTGCTGGATGCAAAAAAAAATAAATAAAATATTTAGAGCCCCTCACAACAAATCACAACATCTTTATCAATCCAGTTCGCCCAATAAGCACGCGGGGGCTAGTCTAAATCGGCCTAGTTTAGACTCCCCCGGCATTACATCCCTCATCCACAGCATGATCTTGGGGAAGGTTGATCGCACACACACACACACACACACACCTTGCAGATGAGCCACCTGTGTGTGCCTGTGGTGCGATTGGGGAAGAAGGCCCGCTTTGCTGAGATGAAAGCGAGACGGTCCCCAATCCCCGGGCGACCAAAGGTGGGCAAGGGAAATGTGTTGCATGCCTTTCGCATGTGCACCGCCACCAGTGCCTTCCCCTCCCCCACCAGTGTTGTTTTCACCCCTCTGCAGAAGTGAAAAGAAGAGAAGAGGGAAAAAAAAATACGCAACCACCACCCAACCACCACGTCGACCCCAAACGGAATGGCACAGCGTGGAGTAGTGTGTGTCTGTGTGCGCGCGCTCGAACGGCCTTTATCGACCTTGTTCATTGTATAATAAGACTCGGCCATATTTTTATGTGTGTTTCTCTTTTGCTGCCTTCTTCTACTTCTACGCTCTGCCGCCCCACTGGGCCCAGCCCCACCTACCAGCTTGTGAGTTGGGGTTTGGGGTATAATGGACCGGTTTTTTGCTCTGCACCTATGTGCAGCGTCGCTCCGGGAAGGGGGTTAACCTTACCTAAGGGGGGGGTGAATGGGGTGGTCAAGTCGTCAGCTAAAGAGAGAGAGAGAGAGAGAGAGAGAGAGAGAGAGAGAGAGAGAGAGAGAGAGAGAGAGAGAGGAAGAAGGAAAGCAGTGGTAGACGCGGTCGACGCGACGCTCGTTTGCGCTTACTCTTAATGTCACTACCGTCGCACCGCGCCGCCCGCTCCCTACGTGCATCCCTTGTTGGTGGTTTCGATTAAGGCCCTCGCCGTCTACTAGCAACACACACACACACACACAGCATGCAGCCATAAAACCTTTCTCTTCGCCGGGATGACGAGGCACCTGTTTCGCAGATTCGCCCGTCCAGCTTATCGTGCGCGACCCTCTGTTGTTGTTGCTGTTGTTTCTCTCCCCCCCTTTCCTAGGTCCTACTATTTCGCATTCCAAACGTGCACAGCCCCCCCCCCCCCCAACCCCCTGATGACTGATCTTTATCGTCCCGTCGACTGCCAATTGCATTATCATCCTCCCGACCGCGAGTTCGCGAGGGTTGTTCGCCCAATTTGCGGATTATTCGATTAGACGCTGATGCAAAGTCGCGGCCACCTGTGCCCTGTCCTGCGTATGATAATCGCGTGCGAAAGCCGCACGTCTTGTCGAACGACACGATAGTGGACGGTCCCGAGCGATCGTAAAACCTTTATCGGCTTTATAGGATCACTTCGAGCGCGCGCGCGCGCCCGCGCTTGTTTTCGAACCCGCCAGCTGGAGGTGACTATGACATTTTCCTAGTCGCTGCCTGCCGGTGGCCAGTGTTGCCAGGCAGAAAAAGCACACACACACACACACGGTAGCAGAAGAATGGAAATTTCGGGGGAGAAAATGGGGGCGGCCCGTGGGGAGCCGTGATTCGAAACAATTCCGGGCCGCATAAACATAAATAAATAAATAAAACCTATCCGAAACGATCATCATCTGCATGCCGGCGCGCTTCGCTTTATCGAAATAGGAACGGGGGTGGTAGGAGAAAGGGAATAGAGCGGGGTGGAATAAAATTCCCGCGAGACACCTGTGCCTCTGTAGCGTCTTTTTTCCTCAAGAGCACACACATGGTGAACGGATGATGATGATGATGATGGGACCGAAGCGATCTCGAAACCCCGCAGGTGGATCGCGGATGTTTTGGCTCCTTTTGTTGTTGTTTCTGTTGTTGCTGCTGTGCGTTTATCCCCTTGACACTATCGCGCTTTTTCTACTTCTTTGGTTGCCTATACGTTACGCAGGATGAAACATCTTTCTCTTCAAAGCATGCGTTTTTTTTCGGCTTTTCAAAACATCGTCTCCGTGTCTCGATCTTCGAAAAACACGCACGATACGGCTTAATTTCCCCCTTACCCCCTCCCCTACTCACTGACGAAAAAAAAACACACATTCCCAATCTGCTAAATAGCGTCGAGCAACATTCTTCTTCGTCGTCGGTAGTAACAATGTGTGAGACCTGGACTGGATTAGCCGGCCGCCCGAACGGTTTTGGCTCCCTCGCAAAATCCGGCTTTGCGTGCGAAGTTTCACCGTAAGCGGCTGCCGGCAAACCCAGCCGGCCACACACAAACATACACACACACAGAAGGAGTGTGTGTATATGTCGGTGTGCGTTGGCAGAGCTAACGAGAAGCAGCAGCGAGCAGCCGCACACAGGAAGCGAGCGAAACTATCGCCGGAACGGGACGGGAATCATGGCACGCACGCGGAACATTCCACCCGATGAATACTAATGCCCGTGTGTGTGTTTTTTTTTTTTAAATGTATGCAAAGATTTTAATTCTCCCCCCATTCTTACCCCCCCCCCCAGCGATGGGGAGGCGCGATGCGCGGACACAGCGATAAAAAGAACATTCTCTACCTCAAGCGGCCCTCACCCACGCTCTCTCTCTCTCTCACACACACAACGGGGGAGGGCGAAACAGCTGGCCGAACACCTTCTCCGATACACGGTTGGTTAGTCACATGATCTGGATGCTGGCTTTTCTTTTCGACCGGTTGGGACCGTGGGCCAGCTGATGATGCTGATGCCCTGCGACACATAGGGAGGAAAGGTATGGAAAGGCTGCCCCCGGAGCACGATCGTACATTCTTGCGCTCGTCGTACCGCGCATCAAGATCAAGAGAGCGCTACTGAAGGCGGACGACAGACGGACACACACACACACACACGACCTGATACTCTTTGCGTTACTACCGTCAGGGGTAAGGGGTATCTTTTCTGCATGATTGCCGATCAAGAATCTCTCCCAAGACATCGCTGAGAACACTGGCGCGTAAGCATTGGAGCTGGATTGGAATGCATGTCCAATGAAGGCAGCGATCGGTTTGCAAGAGGCACACAGACGAATCGCTTATCGTAGTAACGTGTACCTAGAACTATTGGCAATGTTGAGTTGAGACGCTTATAATGAGAAACGTGTGTGCTTAGTATCTCTGCATTCAGTCCGAATGTAACGCATTGCGCATCCGAGCTGCTTCGTCGCCGTTGTAGTAAAAAGACGGGCATGCGATCAAATCTTAAATCTGAACGAGATACTACATCCAAATGGTTTTAGGTATATGATATTAATTTAAATTGTTTCAAAAGAAGTTACAAAAATTGGGTACGGATTTAGTTTTCAGGAAATGTATTGGTTTAAACATAAGTTACAGAACGAATCTGTGTTGGGTATCAGTTTCAGGATCTGTGAAGGTTAGGAGCAGTTTCAAAGACGGTATATGAAATGAGAATCACTTCCAGGGGAGACGTATGAGTTCAGTATTAGTTTCTAGATCGGTAAGGATTTGGGATCTGTTCCAGGGTTGGTATGAGTTCTTTATAAGATCCAAGGACAATATTGGTTTAGTCTCAGTTTCAAGGTTGGTATGGATTGGAGATCTATTACAAGATTGGTATAGGTTAAGGATCCAGTACCTTAATGAGATCGAAATCATTCCCATGAAGAGTTTAGGAACAGTTTAATTTTCCGGTAATGAAACTGTCTCAGAAACCAGGCCAAAGGAACTAGTTAAGAATAAATAAGATTTTGAGGTAATGATAGACTTCAACTTAGGGATCTTGGATGATAGACTTCAGCTTAAGAACCTTGGATCCTTAAATACCCAATAAGATTAACCTGTCCTAAGTAACTCAAGCGTAGGTAACTCTTTTATTATTAATTGTCATTTATTCTTTAAATTGTAATACAATTCCAACACATATTATCGAGCAGAGAGATGCCCAAATGCCGTTCCTCCCTTCATATGACAGGTCCACGCTGAAACACACTAGCTCAAAGCTGCATCTACCTGCAACGTAAAAACTCGGCAGGAAGGGGAGTTTGCCTACAACCAACAACCGGGGCGTTGGAAGGGAACCACAGCGGTGTGCTACCGCCCAACGCGTTCGGTCTGTTGTTAGCTTTTCATTTAGGTTATTTGTTCGACACAAGTGGCAAAAGGAAAAAGTTAACACACTACCGTCCCCGAACCGGTCGGTTTGTGTGTGTGTGTGTGTGTGTCTGGCTGGCGCGTCATGCGTTGCCCATATTTACCGTGCGGTTACTCCTGCTCCGCGCGGTGGTCCGTATGTGTGTACCCGCTCTGTCTGCGCGTTTGTCAACAAGCGGCAACGCCACTGTGGCCCTCGCCGCAGAACGTGGCCACTGTGGAGGGTCCCCGAGCGCATCGCGCTATTTCAAAAGGATGGAAAACAATAACGAAACGGAGATGGCGCCCAACGGATCGGGGCTCGGTTGCGATCGGTTCGATCAGCTGCAGCGGTGTGCCAGTAGTAAACAGTTTTTTCTTGGGATAGAGGAGAAGCTCTAGGAAGGAGAAAAATCAACAACTCAACACATGCGGGATGAGTTTCCACAGCTGAGCGTCCATCGGCTCAGGTAATAATGGGATAACTGTTCCGTCCGAATCTGCCAGTTATCAATGAAATGGACAGAATGAAGGGAAACACGCCCTTTCAAGAAGGACCACAGGCAGGAAAGGTTTCGGTCATTAAGATGCTGGCGCCGAAGCTGATCGAGACCTGCCGACCAGCGGGTGCTGGCGTCAGCAAACAAAAACCCATCCCAAACGCCACCCGCTGAGACGTCCTGAGGCGAATCCTTTTTGTCTTCTCTCTACCTGTCACACACCGATTGTCTCGAAAGTCCTTAAGCTAATAAAAGCACAGCAGGACAACAACAACCTGCCCGATGCGATGTAAGGAGCAGCGGACTTTCCACTTGACTTTGGCAATTACCGAGAAATCCTCTTTCTCTCTCCTTCTGTCTCTCGAACCGGAACGAATCGCCAGGGACCGGGGGAAAAATGGTTAAATCAACACTGGCGGCTGTCCAGACTTACCTTGCAGATACACTTGAAGCACGGCATGCTGATCCTAACCTCTTCGCCCTCGTTTGTGCACGGTTCCCGATATCCAGCTGTGAAAAGAGAGAGAGAGAGAGAGACAAAACCAAACGAAGACATTAGAAAACATCCTAACTATTCCCGAAAAAAAATAAAACCCTTAGGACATTCAATAAACAAACCTAAACGAGGGAGAATAACAGACTTGAATCAACAAAGACGTTCCTACCGGAGTTAGCAGAGGGCTCTTTTTTGTAGTGAACTATCAATGCTTCATTCATAAAAAAAGGTAGGGCTGCGTTCGACAATATGCATCAAAACCCGAAACGCCGACTCGTAAATTATCGCCACAATTCCGTCATACCAACGAACGATTTGCACCGTAGCGAAAGCTTCACTGTTGACTGTGCCGTGGCTCAAAATTCTGAATAAAGCTGCCTACCGCAACAATGTAACAGGGCCGTGCTCCTGTCCACAAAAGCCGGTCTTACACAGAGCCGCTAATTAGACACGGAGCATTAGACGGGCGTGCGCACATTGGCACATTAGCACACGCTCTGCAACACACCCGATTCGCCTTCACCGCCAATGATTGCTGACAGTATGGGGATCAATTCCGAATTTGCTCCGTATTTGCAGACAATCCTACCGGAAGGCCACTTCAAGCTGACAGTGACCAAAGTGATCGAGTTCAGACTTCAAAAACCGAATGCCGCCCGAGCTGCACCCGCGTATTAGCGTATTAGTTAGCACATTTTGCGGCCGAACAAAAAAAAAACTCCTGGCCAAACACGTGAACTGGAGTGGAATTGGAATTGGAATGCATCGGGAGCGGATGGCCCATCCCGCCATGAAGTCATCACCGTCCCCGGGAGTCTGCAAGGTGTGGTTGCTCCAACCGAGTCGTCCAATCGTGATCGGGCTTAAGTTCAATCCGATTGGGCGTCATCGTGACCCAGCTTTGGCCACAGTTTTGGCCACAGCACACAGCATCCAAGGAAGATCAACGACAAAAAACACGACCCGATGCCATATTCCCGTCCCAGGCGGTCAGCGTTCCCTGTTATGGATATACTGTCGAGACCATTTGTCAACTTCTCACCCTCATGTTGGAGCGCACAGTACGGGTTTTGGTGACGGGCTGTCACGACAAGTCAGACCAAACGGTGGTGGTGGGGTGGTGAAAGGTAGGCCTGGGTTCACCTGCCTTCTCGCCATATTCCAACCGCGGCCGATGACGATGGTATTTCGGGTTTCCGAAAATAAATCAATGTATTTATTTTTAATTCTCCGTGGTCGATATTTTTAGCGCATGATACAGCGTTTAGTTTCCATTTTTGAATAGGGAGAACAGCGGAGGGCGGTGGTGGCCAGTTTGCTGACGTTATGGTTGCTGTTCTTTTTTTTTTTTTTTGTTGCGAGTTTGTGCCTCCCTCGCCGGATTGTTTGTTGCTTTCTTCTGCATTCTTCGATACATGGAGTGGGTCGATTGAGTTCACGCCGTTCACGCTCTCTACGCGTACGGAGTGTTGTTTCTTCAAAGATTATTTGAAGATCAGTCTCCAGAGGGGAATAAGAAGGGGAGGGGGGATGTTTACAAGCCCACAGGAAGAGCGTAATCCCACACTCCCGGACATTTAACCCGTTTTGCCAATTCCGTTTGCCTATTGTCTGCTGACGTCACACACAAAACACAACATGGTTCGTCACAGCTTCGACGCCACCGGCACGGCATGGCCTGTTTGCGGTCGGGTCTACGTTTGCGTGCCCCCACTCCCTCCCCACTCGAACCCGTACGAGAAATTCACTATCACGCACGCACGCCCGGCAGCGCGATGCGATAGCGATGTGCAAACAAGATTATCCTCAACCGGCGGGATTCTCCTCGGCAGACGCCACCGACCCGGATCGGGAAGAAGTAAAGGTTCGCACCAGAATACATTTGTGCACATATTTGCTGTTCACACTTCGGACGGAACGCACTGCCAAACGGGTGGGGGGGGGGGGGGATATAGTTATACTGGGTCGGAAGTTGATTCCACTGATAACGAACCTCCCTTAAACACACCTATCTCTTCGCTCCGGCCACACTTCCCAGCGAATTAACGACGTCATTCGTGCAACAAAGTGCAGCAGATGAATGAATGAACCGAGCGACATCCTCAATTGCGGTTCCGGTGACGCCAACGCACACCCCTTCATACCTCTACTACCTCTTTCTCTCTCTGTGTGTATGTGTCAATACACACCTACAGAGAGCGCCATGTTTACCGACCGGCACGTCGTCGTCGTCGTCGTCGTCGTCGTCGGTGTACAAGCAACGTTTCGGGGAGTAAACAAAACCCACCAAGCGATGACTACAACCCGGTCGAGGGGCCAGGGAGGACACGCGTGGAGGCAGGCAAATAGTAACGCGGCCACAATAACAACAACCACACACACACACACCGGTTGTAGCTGTGTGAAATAACGCGCAACAACACACCGCGGCTGTGGTGACTCACAGGACGGTGGATGACGTTGGCCGGAGGACGTCGGTCACAAACCGCCGTAAAGCGCCATCTCATCGTCCAAACCACCGCCACCCATCAGCGCCGTCAACAAGAAACTGGCGGCATTTTTGGCAAATATTTACATCCTCTTTGCAGGCCGCTTTTTGCTACGCTTCCTATTAAGCGGGGAAAGGGGTTTAAGAGCGCTTAGAAGCAGCACCGGCAAGGGCAGCTTCTTTTTTCCCACACACCGGGACGTCTACCAAGACGCAAACCGGAAGCAGAACCCAAACAAGCGTGCGCCGGAAGTTTGCACAAGTTTGCCGCGGTTTGATCCATGTCAATGGTCACGTTTATCGTCACGAGCTCATCCTGCGGAGGTGGTGAGAAAATGCTTCTGCTCGATGCTTGTTTGTGCACAAAACTCGATGCCATCTAGGGCACAAAAGACACCAGATCGCACACCTGCGATAGTGCACGATCGCTGGCAAGAAAATCGTGATAGGGTGGCATATCGTATTCCCCCTTTTTTTTCACACGAACTGGGCAAAGTGCAATGGACTGTCAACGATGCACCAGCGCAGATGTGCAGAGCGACCAAAAGACACTGCATTACGGCTAGTTGGGCCCCAAGATAAGCATCGCGGACGACACCAACCCCGGCGGGGGTTTTGCAACAGCATCCTAGTATTCAGCACCTACTCGTACTTGTTTATCATCACTGCCCGATCTCTCCATCTCTCCGCACAAGGGGAAACACACCTCATTGGCAAGTTAATTGCCAAGTTTCCCGCCCAGCCCGCAGGACCTGCAGCAACTGGTGAAAACGGGCGTCAGCGGGCCATGCGAAATGTGGTTTTGGCACAAAGGCACAACAAGTTCCAACGAGACCCCGCACAACATGCAACACAGCAAACGGTCATTAAAAGTAGCCTTCCATCGTCACCTACCATCAGGGCGACGAAAACAACACACACACACACAGACACAAAAACCCTCGAGGTGCTGTACGGTTTTTTTTAAATCAAAAAACATTAACCATCTTTACGGCGGTTACGTGTAGTTTCCGCGCAGGTTCCCAATGAGGCGGGATGGATCGGCCAACAAAAACGGGCTGAAATGCACGTACACGACACATTACGGGTCGTCGCATGGATGCAGCTCGCGATAAGATGCTGCAACGGATAAGGCAGCCCGTTGGTGGCACTGGGCGCTGAAGGTTCTCCAGTAGTGAGAAACTGAAACAGTGGATTCATCACTTCAGAAGTGCAAACACTTTTCATGGAATTGTAACCCCATACTAATTCATCATATCTTAACGTACCAACGACAATTTAGAGCAAGCGTGACTCATCAAACTTCCTCCAAAACTATCCCAACAAAAGTTCTCTCCAATAGTCATCGCTCTGGACTTCTTCATCTAGACACAAAAGACACTTCGAAATACAGCTTCCACTACAGTGATTAATGTAAGCGTCCTTTTTTCCTTCCAAATACGTCCTCCACACGGGCACAGGTGTGTGTATATGCACAGCACAACAGCTGCACCACAAACGCATTCACAGTAACCGTAAGAGCGTAAGAAACCACATTCTTCAGCCGATGACGATGCCCCGCGATGCCTGAGCAGTGTGTTCCCGGGCAACGAGAGAATCTCATCCGGGACGAGTTTTTTTTTT
>KI920919.1:0-11351 GCA_000473525.2 Anopheles melas | reverse complement strand
AACGAAGATGCACATCGTAAAAATATGGAAAATATGATAGCTTGATTACACGAAGACTATAGAAGCTATTAAAATAATTAGCAGTTAATTAAAAGATAAAAAACGACAGACGAATATTAATCCCTAACGAAATCAGGATGACATGTTTGGTATTCGTAACAAGATATCCATAAAAATGCGATATAATTTTTTGGACTTTTCAGGAAACTAGGGAAACCCAATTATATCCCCCGCTTAGGGTCCCGAGATGGATGAATCCGCCTCTGATTATTAATATTATATTTTAATGCAATTATGACATGTGTTAAATTAAACGAATTGCGTAAATGCTGTAAACTTAAAAAACGTAAACTGTGTTTTGTTCGATTTTTAAGATAAAAACCGCTTTGAACAAATTAAAAAAAAACTATAGTGCTCAGAAACATTCATAAGGTGCTTTTCCGCATGGCGCTGGCGATGGCGACTGACGAAGGTAACAGACGAGGTGGAAAGCTTAAGGGATCAACCCTGATCGATGAAAGACAGAATGGGGAAGCTGTGATCATTTGTATGTATAAGTTGGTACACTCAGAGGACGCCGATAAACAGTAGCGAACGACTCTAAATGGAAGGAAAGCGTTGAATCCAGCATCCACCGGTGCGAGCAGGAAAAGGCACAGAGACAAAACAGAGCCGGCAGTACGATGAGTGGCAGCGGTTTACAATAATTTTGAAATAAGTAAGAAGTTGATGGATTCCACTTGGGGTGATCCCCGCTCGCTGGTGGAACCAGATTTATCCAACACGGCAAAATAAGGCAATGCTCGATAATAAAGGTTTCTTATGGCAGCTGCACCAAATACGTTTATGGTTTTGGAATAATTTATTCCCGTGCGAGCGGTCCCGGCCCTCGCCCGGACAGAACACTGCAGACAGGAGCAGTAACGAGAAAAAGCGCTAGCTATCCCGCCCATTGCAATACCAATGCAATAGTAGTATGGGCCCGGAGTACGGGGACAGTATTGAATGTAACTGCCCGGTACCATTCCCTACGTTTGCTGTGCGTTGTCCTGCAGAACGGGAACCGAGGTAGAAAGATTAATGCAAAATTAAAGGATTAACTTCGATGCAGCCGGCCGAGTAGCGGGAAGGGGGCGGTCAGCTCGAAATGAACCGCTACGCTTTGTGACAATGATACGGAAAGGTGCGGAATTGTTATGGGGCTTCCGGGTGCTGCGTAGCTCCCTCCAGTACGTACGCAGCTTCCTACCACCGTATGCGAATGCGCCAACGAAACGAGCCAAGCAAACGGTTGCAAGAAAATTCTCAATTTGGACGGTGGTAAAACTTACCCGTGCTAACTTATTTTGCTCCATCTCTTTGTTTGGTAATCAAACTGGTGGATACTTTATTTTCTTCTTTCTCCATTACCTTTGATTACGTGGGTTCTGAGGTTTGCTTTTGGTTTGGTGAATTTGCGTGTTTTTATGCTAAATTTATCGTCACGAGTGGGACAATATATTTAAAAAAATGAAACTACTCACTGATTCTCCCACGGCTACACCTTCTAAAAATTTCCCTATCAAATAGTATAAAGAGGTTGTTAAGCAATATGCTAAACATATCATTAAAATGGAAACGGATAATACTTGATATTAAAATATTACTCTGTTATTTGAATTACTTTTTTATGTGTGTCACATTAGTTTCTTGTTAATTGTTGTGACAAACAATGATCAAATAGTGCTTGGACTATACATTTTTATTGATTTGACATTGACTATCATGATTATCTGTAAAATTGTGAAAACTTGGAAAAACATTTACATACGGTCCCTCGAGCTACGAAGATTCGCAGATACGACTATATTGATTTTGACAGTTCAAAGCGTTCATTTTGAAGAAAGTGATGTACAGTCTTTCTCCAAGTTACGCGATTTTTTTTCTGTCCCAAATACAGTAGTATCTCGGGGATTACCTGTTCACAATATTTTCGCATGGCAACTAATTAAAAACAAAAAAAGTACACCTTTTGCTGAAATGATATTGAATTCTTGATGATGATGAGCCCCACCTCTTATCCCGACAATGGATTGAGAGGAATAAATTTATCTCTAGGATATTAAATTCACACGTTTAAAGATACTTAGGCAAAATCACGTAGTTACAGCCTCATACAATATAGGTGGATATGGTTTACAGCCTACAACATAGTTGGTCACTATAGGTCTCACCATATCAACATCCAACACATGAGCCCATAATGAGCTGATTCGAGTGAGTGTGTCTCAAGTGATTGTCGTCTATTTCTTATTTTGATATGTTCTTAGTATCCCACAGAACAAACAAATAAGAAAATTTCATGATCATCACTCAGCTAAGTAATTACGATGCAGTGTAACTAAAAAAACCGAAATATAGCTGTTATTTTTATATTATTACTATGGTACATTACTACGGTCATCTATGAATTATCGAAACCTCGACTTAATATATATGGCGTAAGAGCTTGTAAAGTTGTCTAGAGGCTGTTGGTTAACCGCATTATGGGAAATGCTTTTATAGATTTGGTACCCCGGAAATAACCATCAGTTTCCTGCATTAGATAAGCCTCACATGCTATGAAACCTCTGCGTGTTCCATATGCATGTACAATATTGTTACCCCGGATCTTGCTTTCCCGCAAGTACACGGGTATTCAGTATTTTGTAGATGAACATCATTGTTAGGTAGATTATTATTTGCCTTATGGGCATCCATTGCAAAATCGTGGCAACTAAGTTTGACAAGACAGAAAAAAGTATAGTAGGACATAAATTAATGTATGACTCGATTAATATATTATATAGTTCGATCTTTCCCGCCAAATTAATTTAATTTCTAAGTCTTGTGAGATCGCCACTCTTTCTGGCCATTTTGTTAATCGAATCATCAATAGAAGAACTAAAGCGCAATCTGAAGCCAAGATGTTTAATTTCTGAGGCTACAACAATTATTTCCCCATCTATTTTAATTTAAAGCTGTGCATTTAACAGTTTATTTGAAAAAATCAACATCTTCGTTTTATTAATATTCAGTTTTAGTTTCTTGTACATCAGCGATCTGCTGATGGAGGTAACATCATAATTGAAGTTTCCAACGATATTGCTATCTTTCTTTCTCGATAAACGGGTTTAAATTTGATTTCAGAGACACTTGTGTAAACTGGAAGTATACAGATACCATACAATTTCAGTTTCAAATATTTCTATATGTCCTTTGAGGTCAAAGCTCACACGCTATACAATTACCGGCAGATAATCAGTATCCTTCCACTCTATTTGACGTCCATACTGCGACGTCACGGATCGATCTCTCTTTTGGCAAGTGAAGTAGGAAACAAGCAAGTCTATTCCCCTAGCGCAAATCCTTATTGGTCTTCGCAAAATCTTGTGTGAGTTTTACTACCACCTTCACTTGGTAGATTAAGTTGTTCATTGTCATTCTAACTAGACCGATTATTTTGGCAGAATTACAAACAGCAAATTGCCTCATATCACTCTTAAAATGTGTAAAAATATTAAAATTCCATTACGGAAATTATTTTTAATTGTTTTTATATATTTTTCAATATGTTGTATTAAGCTCCATAGTGCCGATCTACTGGTTGTTGAGCATATTTCTATATTACCATCGATATATAGTGCTACATATCACCATCTGTTATTTTCCGGTTCATTGATGGATATAGATTGGTGGATGGAAATGTAGGAAATGAATGCCATGAGTGATTTATAATGTGATATTTCCGTTTTACATAATATAAAAGTACTAATTAAGAATCTTGGAATATCATTATTTTAACACAATTTCTATCCAGAAGAGTGTTTGATTGTACACTGGTCAAAAAAGGCTGTAAATCAATGTAATCATCATTTAATCACTGTATCCAACCGTTTACCTGTTAACTATTTATTAAAAACTCCACATAATACACCAAATTGTATTTACATGCAATGGCGAAACTCCATATCTGATGGTCACAATTACCGGGCCCATTGTTCGCCTGCCACCTTCGACTGAAGCGACTGACCGGAATAATTGTCCACCCGAGGTAATTACGTGTATTTTCACCGCAAACCCAATCATCTCTGCCCCGTTCCGCGGATTCTGCTAAGGCATGGTGTTGCTTTTCGTTTGTTCGATGGATTGCTGGCACTACCCGGCATCGACTTGGGACTTGGGTTTATATTTCGTGAATTACCATCCAGCCACAACCTGCCCACTCCATTTGCAATGCGGTGCCCTCCCCGCTTATAAGCTTCATTTCATTTTTGTTTTATTTCATTTTGCTCATTTGCTTGCGCAGGGCCGTTTTGCTGCCATTCCGCCGTCATCTCGTATCTCATCGTAACTCGCCTTGTTGCCCCGGTTGGTGCGATTTTAATCCGGCAAACGTTGACGTGACCTTTTTGCCGGGATTCTGCAATGGTACCGGCGGGTGGGTCAACGGACCCACGGGTGATGGGGGAGCAATAGGGGGAGTTGTTGGGTGAAAGAATCTTTCCCGTGGTTGCCCACATTGCACTTTTCTCGGGCGCGTATCCTTTGGTTTTTCCCCGTGGCTTTTCCTGCCCATGTCCAATGGAATGGATGGAGCTGTAGGTGCATGTGTATGTGTATTTATAAGTGGTTTGACTTTGATTTTTGCTTATTATTATTTATGCCTCATTTTGTCCGCACCCGCACCACGAATCACCGCCACCTAGTGCATATTATTATAAGGGGTGAATTATGCACTTTTGTTGCCCGCGGGAATGCATCAACTTTCTTGTGCGGTTGTGCGAGGCTATCCGCAACTCATTCCATCTATCCTGCACTGTGCATCATGGTTTGTGACCGAGTAACATTAAGAGATCGGTTCGTAATTTCAGCTCAACTGCACACTGTCCCCGCCAGGGTCCCAGGTTTAAGCAGGCTCGGCGAGTTGCCGGCGATACCAGCTGCTTGACCGAGGATGGTGGAGCACATCGTGTGCATTTAGTGCATCTACATTTCACCGTGCGCGAAGGTGCGCTCAGATGTCTGGAGATAAATTATGGCAGTTCCTGTCTCTTAACAGAAACAGATTCACCCCTGCCCTGCGCCCCATTCATTGCACGATAAAACTGATAGTTTTGGGATGCGGGATAAGGTGAAGTTTGATAGCACTACAACAATGAGCACATTCTCATTATAAAAACTTCCGGACCGGATTATTAACGCCCCGTGGTGATGTTTCGTACCCTTTTCGCACTCGGATGCCTCATTTCATTTGCACGAAAATTACACGACCAGCACCAACACCCTCCCCAAACCGGCGTGTCGAGGGAATGAAAATTGGAAACAACTTTATGGTTCCACGGAACATTGCCTGCATCGATGCTGCTTTCCTCCCTGTTGCGGCCCGGCCATTGCTCCGGGTTCGCGGTTTAGTATTGCTCTCCTTTTTGCCCAGTTAATAATGATCGCGGCGGCCTACCCCGCGCGCCTTCTCTGCCCCAGCTGATATGCAATGTCGATCGCGGTCCATGACGCACATGCTTCTCTCGCGAACGAGCCAGTGCCGCATAGGCGAAGGAAGGCAGCGATGGTGGGTGGGTTGGTTGGTGATGACGATGCTGCCCTTAAGCATAAATTAAAGAAGAATGTTTCCATGGCTGTCGATGTGTGAGCGGTGAGGGGCACCCCACAAAGGGAGGGTGTGCTGGGGTTGCATGAAGCTTGGCGGTTGTGAACAAGCGCAAGAAAGAGAAGCAACGAAAGGGACACCCATTAATAAGAGCACCCGCGCCTCATTTCTTGGGAGAAGTTTGAGGGGTAAAAGGGAGAATAGGGTGAGATTGGGAAGCAATTGTGGGAGCAATACCGCAACGATTCGATGGGGTGGTAAAAAAAACATCGATTGTGCGAGACCACGAAACTGGCCAGCCCCAGCCAGCAGCAAACATGCAGTTTCGGGCGAGATATGGTGAAGATCGGGTGGAAGGAAAAACTCATTAATTTTCTGTTGGAGCAAAAATTATTTTTCAATTTAAACACTCGTGCGTGAATTTTGTAAATTCAACCCTTTGCTCGTTTTTGGTTTCGTGTTCGTTGCATCACCTCAACGCTTCGTTTTCGGTTGTGGTAACAGCTGGGATAACTGTTGCTTCGTGATCGGTGCACTATGTCGTCCTTAGTTTTTTTGTGTCGCGATAAAAACCATACAAAAACCGATTAAATTGTTGCAAATTAAATTCAAATCAGCTTAGAGTTAGTTGCAAGTAGATGCCACTTCCCTGCTCCCACTATTGGAGCCTTATTTGTCTTTGCAACAGACAGATCCTAGATCTGGTGGTTGCTAGCTTTACAATCCCCTATTTTACGCAATTGCATTGTGAAGTTCTGTTAAGTTAAGTTTTGTTGTTGTTTCTAATCAAATTCTTTTGGTACATTTTTGATAATATAGGTATTCCCCGATATACGCTATTTATGCGATCCGGAGGCAAGGGCGTATCTCGAATATGGCGATTATTAGAACGATTATTTCTACTGAACATTTCAATTTTGTATCTTTTAAAATGATTTTTGAATTCGACTAAAAGGATTTTTTTGTTAAGCAATATGACCTTTTTGGACCGTTACTCCTGAGTTAAAAAAAAAAAAGGATTTTTTGTCTAATTTATATGCCAAACCACTACAATTTGCTCAAAGAACTGTCCAATACAGAAAATCGTGTATATCGAGTATGGCGTATATCGGGGAATACCTGTACACTATCTATAAAAAGCCAATGTTTGCTCCATTATAGCAACTTTGCAGTTTTTAAATATTGTTTACCGAGCTGAGCGTTAAAGTATCGTTTGAATATATGAAAATATCACTTTAATGTACCTTGAAACCTAAATCTGCGCCAACATTACTAATGATGGGTTCAATTTTAGTAGAAATAATTGATTCTCGGGCTTATTCAACATCATTATTCATTCATCAATGATGATTTGCACAAATAATTAAACCTAAACTCTCAAAACCAGTCAAAAAATATATGAATGAACTGAAGGAATGAATTGAATGAATTGGATGAATGAATTAATAGAGTAGATTAGAATAGATGAATGAATAAATATGTTAACGTAAAAAAAGATATGAGAAAAACATCAACAATCTTATGTGCTTTTTTCATGTTAGTTTAATTCATTCATCTCATTTTTCAGTTTTAATATTCTCTCTAATATAGTTTTTGTTAACATGAATGGTAAAAACTTTGGTTCTTCTTTTGCCTTATCAAATATTTTATCCTATAGGAGTTTCTTTTATCTAAATTTCATTATTGATTCCAAGGTACATGATAATACTATACACGATAATGATAACTATACATATTAATGATACTATACATATTATAATAAATAAACCTTACCGAAATCGATATCATATGTAAAACTGAACTAATCATTTTGACATTATATTAAATTAAATTAAAAGGCTTAAAATTAACAGGACAAGCTTTGAACTTGATATTTATTACTGAAATCCCTTTAAAAATCCCTCAAAAATAGGTTCAAACAATTAGAAAATTTGCAAAATTAATTGGAGGAAGATATGTTTGCTGGCTTTTTTAAGTTTTGATAACAAAAAGTTTTAATCATAAAACATCTTAAATCATGCGTTGGCAGATTAATCATACAGCAGTCGCCATAAATTGCACACGATCGAGCTTAATTTTTGCAATGTTCTTCTAGCACCCTGGTAAACATCATCTTATGAACGATCCACTCACCATTGAAGACTTTCTTCGGGCAGTGGTTACAAGCTCGCTCCTATGCTCCACGCTGGGGTAACAATAATTACTCACGATCATAACATTTCGTATCATTGCCTAGCGAGCCCGTATTAGCGAATGAAATGCGTTACAAATTTCGCCCTTTTGGCATGGCTCGGTAAAAGGGGCCCCCCTTCCTCTTCCACCAACGGTAACCGTCGCTCTCATTTCAGCTAATGAATGGAGGGGTAGAGAAAGATCGCGACGAAGGGAATGGGGGAGGAAAAACGAATAAACGTGATTTGATGAGTGTAAGGAATTTTAACTAATTTGAGCCTCTTTCTTCTCTTATTTACTTCCATGCACACCTTTCGCCTCATTTGGGTTGGTTTCGGGCTGCAAAATCCAGATATCGCTTTGTGGCAGCTAATAGCAACAGGATCGTAATCGATTATTTGCGGTGCCAGCTACACGGCGTGTATCACCCTCAGGCCTGTTTGGTGCTATTCGACTGACCAGTTGGAGCCGCCCGCAACCTTACCCCAAACCTGGAGCCCACCATAGGAAAAAAGGGAACCGTAAACCGGGATTGAGTTTGGTTGCGGACGGATCGAACTAGCAGACTGACTGACGGACTGAATGGATCTGGAATCTCGGAATGGTCGCAGCGTGGAAAGCGATCGCATTCCCGTCGCACTGAACTCTGAACGCTCAACGCTTAACATATGATGCTTGCGGACCCGTGGTAGACGACACAACAACAGGCAACGTATAATGCTGCAAATCAATCCGTGTCGAGGCTCATTGGGTTGAAGTTTCAGCCACGGATCGATACGGTCGCACACTTGTTCCTCCAGCACAACACACACAAACACGCTCTATTTTACTAAACTAGAAGCTATTTAACTTCACCATCGTGTCACACTGATTCTTTATGCCAGTTATCGCCCATCCGCGTGGTTAACGATAGCAAAACAGTATGCGAGGATTGTTTCGGTACGTTAAACACCGACATGGACGATGAGCGAAGGGCAAGGCGTGAGTTTTACCATCAGCAAAAGGTGTAGACATTTTAGTTTTTAAACATCTCCTACTAATACCCCAAATATTGCTAATTGCTTAGGATTGTGCGATGAGGAAAATGAATTCGCTTTTAGCTTATCCCTTTTTCATTTAGCTCCAAACACCGCATCCATTGCAAAGAAACCGAACACCAACACAGGAGGTCGGAAAAGGGAAAACCTAAGACGAGGTGCTTCACATTTTCGCACGTCACAAATCTTTTACAATTACCAATGAAAAAGATGTGTTTTTTTCTCAAGGATTATGAAATGAACAAGTTTGGCTTGATATAGGGCAATTGTATAGCATGATACAGTTAGCAACAGTTAGCTAACATTCGTTGCGATCCACCTGCGCAAAAGATGCGCGAGAAAACACACGTGTGATTCAGTTGCGTGTTTTTATTTTTCAAGTTTTTGCGCAAATTGATAGCGCTTTTGCGAGATATGATAGATAAGCGAGGAAAAAAAATCACATTACATTTGATGCGAGGAAAATAAATTATATACATTTGTTTTAGTTATTGGCAATCTTTTGCTTCTTTTTTTGCGCAGATCCACTCACAGGATCCATTATACTATACTGCTTGCTAAATAACTATACTAATAGGTTTCGGTCTGACACCGGTTGAGAAGACACCGGGGTTTAAGACACACATTGTTGCACCAAAACGAAAGGTGACTAAATGATCGTTTTACTGTTTGCGAACAGCAATTACAAATTAGATGATAGAGAAAAGGTAATGCAGCGCAGGCAAAGCATGTGAAGCACTTGATAATAATGAGAAGAGGAGCACAATTACAGTGCAGTTGAGACAACACTAAATGATAAATGGAAAGAATTTCAAACCCCGCATTTAGCATGTAAGCGAACAATCAAAAGTAGAAATGGATGTGAAGTATACACGAAGAGCAAATAAAAATATATAACTTTACAAAAGTGGTGTTACAACTGTGTATTTTTTATGATTTAAATAGTTCAATAATGAATTAAAAATGGAAAATGTTGAAGGATGTGAGTACTAAAAATATATGAACATTTTTAATAATTTAATTTGTAAATATATTAAATAAGTCCATTAGTAATCCAGCGAATGAAGAGTGAAGCAAACTAATAGTTCCACAAAAGGCGAAATAACTCTCAAATAGCCAAATTCTTTGTAAATTACATATATCAAAAACAACAGTTACATGATCGAGATCGGTTGGACTAAGTCGTATCCAGTATTAAGTGAAATTATTGAGAAATTATTTGGGAATGGGTTTCATTCGGTGTGTTTTGGGTGCAATGTTGTCCAAAGGGCGGGCTCATGATTTGGAACACTTTGTTATTAATTATTATTAGGCCAGTTCCATTTAGTGATCAGTTCTTGAAACAGGATTTGTTCGGGGCATTTTAGATGGAACGTGGGTTGTATTCGGTATCAGTTGCCGAACTTGTGATAAAGACGGTATCAGTATCAGGATCAAGATAGGTTCAGGTTGAGTTTTAGGATCGGTAAAGGTGCTTACAGTTACAGTTCCGAAAATAAAACCAGGATCAGGTTATTTTTGGCATAACTGGGGGACAAGCAGGCATGGCTTGTTTTTATCAAGTAAAAGGAAAGTTTTTAAAGGTATTCCTTTTTTCTGGTCTTTTTCTATTTGAATGGAAGTATTCATAACAAAGCTATCACTATGTACGAACCATTATAATCACGTGAATCGGCGAAAATGATAACGGGAAAGAGCATTTACACTTTGAAAACTAATTTATTTTACCGCGTGTTACAGCTTACACTTCAAAAGGCTAGATAGTATGGTACACAGCAAAACCACTTAACATAAATCAAGTTTTTTTGTAACAAACCGCTCTAGTTGGCAGCTTCAAAGTTCATACCCAGCTCCTTCATCCTGTTTTCGATATCGAGCGTTGGTAGACCGTTCTCCTTGTTGTAGTGGTAGCTCAGAATCAGCTGCTTTTCCTCCAGCCCCGGAACATGCTCGAAAAGCGACCGCCCCAAACCTTCGTCAATGTCGTTTTCTTCGCGCAAAATGCAGAAGTAGATGAGAAATACTGCCACACTGAAGTTTACCACGTACGGCTGAAACCACGGAATATCTTGTCCCTTGGGACCTTCCCGGCTACGCTGTGCCGTCCAGCGAGATGCCTGGCTGCCGAAGTATTTGATCGGCTCATTGTTGACCTCTTCTTTGCGATTTTCTTGCCTTTGGTTTGTCTTTGAACTGGCAATGTTGGCCGATGCCGGCAGGAACTGGCAGCGATGTGTGCTACAATTAAACACAATTTTGTAATGCTGCTGGTTGGGGGTTTATTTCCTGAACACACTTACTTTTTCAATAGTGCTGCTAATCTACGGACTGCTATCATTTGGGCCATGCTTAAACCTATGTATGGTCTATAAATTAAAGTCTGTTTCGTAGGAAAATTACACAATGTTGTGATGGATTTTTGTTATGTTTTGCTTTTCTTCAAATGACGAGGCTGGAAGCTTGCAATCAGAGTGACCAGAAATACCGATTTATCTGTATTCCTACCGATTTTT
>AXCO02006219.1:0-16837 GCA_000473525.2 Anopheles melas | reverse complement strand
GTCTTGAACATCTTGGACGGCAAACGAATAAGAAGCAAGCAAAATAAAAAAAATAAAACAGATCCAAATGAAACGAGAGCACACACATTCACTTGTTCGCGCAAAAAACCCACGACGCATCGGCGTAGGTCCCGCGGTTGACGTCCGGTTGCGCCATGTCGCCGTTCCTGCTGCTGACGCGTAAATTCAAATCAAAAAGTGCGCAACTCCGGATCCACTTTTGCAGCCGCGAGCTGATCGCGTTTTTCACTCGCGCTTTTGATACCTTTCATCACCCGTTTCCCCCGGGGGTCTTGTTTGGTTTGTTACCGATCGGAGGCGTATATTATCTGGGTGCGCTTGTTCGGAAGATGATTCGCCCACTGTCCGGTGTGCATATGATCTGCTCCCGCGTCCTTTCCCGTTTGGAAAGTAGTCTAATTTATATAAGCAACCAAAGCAATGCTTTCTTTGGAGTGAAGAAAACGTACCTAAAAGAATACCTCAGCAGTCTGAACTTGCTTGTCTTTAAGCGAGTCAGATCTTGTGAGTCGCTCTCTTTAATCCAATAGCTCTAATACCTTGTGCATCATTTAATCATTGATTTGTTTTTCCCAAATCGGTTTATACTCCATTTTAGTTTTCGTTCTTGCCAACAGCCAATTAACCGACATCAATCGGCATCCCAATTTTCTGTAAAACCAAAGCTCCCAACAGCACGCAACCGTTTCCTCCCCCAGTGTTCGTCAGCAATTCAACGTCTAGCACGTGCCCTCAACACTCTGCAGCAAAGAGGGTAAGCACCGTGGGTGCTTGATGATGCCTCAACGACTATTTACTGTTTATGTTTTTGCATTCAGCAGCTAGGCTAAGTACGCCGTTGTCGGCACAAGAAGTTCTGACACGACTCCCCCCCCCCCCCCCCCCCCCCCCCCCCCCGTTACCGTTCGTTTTGGGGGCTTGGAGGGCTTAGGGCACGAGTATCGCATTCGAGCTTATGCTCTCTGGCTAGGAAGCGATTGAAAAGAAAATGCAAAAGCAGTACACGCGAGTCTAGGAAGATCGTTCTTCGGCGGTTGCTTTCCGCTCATCATCCTACACTTCAGCCTTCAAGAACGGTCGAATCATTTCCTCTATTTTCGTTCTCTATTGACTTGCCGGTTTGCAATGTGATGCGGATTATGGTTCACGTTAGGCACGCGTTCGCCGTCTATTGTATGCGGACGAAACATTGAAGTAGGATGCGCGCGTGCGCTCGTGTGTTGTTTGTTGCGATGCAATTATCGTTAATGAGACGGCAGACTGTATAAGCGATTTGAATATTCGCACCTTTTAATGAGTGGAAATTGCGGAAGAATTAGCTGCCGGTGAGCTCGGTGAGTTTGGGATTTCTGTGTGCCTCTTTTCTGGATAATGAATGTTTTGTTTAATTAAATTATCTCTACATTGGATGTAGTAGCTTTCCTCTTTCTCGTCTTGAATATGAATGCTGTTGTAATCTGAAGGAACTTGATTTCTTCTTCATAAAAGTATTAAAGTCATCTTGGTTGCTACAAACCCCGTCTTTCACTGCAATTGGTTTCACTTTTCAACGGTACCTTTCTTCTTCGCGTGCACTGCCTGTGCTCGACCCACCTTGTGACACCACATACTGCCATATCTATGGCGTCGTGTACACCCACGGGTTCCCCCTTGGAGAGGCGGGCAGCTAATGACACAAACACATGATCCCCGCAACGCTACGATCGCTTTGCCGGTGCCTAAAGCGTCCATCCCAGAGCAAGTTGGAGCAATTGTTTTAATTAAAATGTATTCGTATCGAGAGCAAATTGAAACGTGTCCTCCCACCCTCGTGTGTGTGTGTGTGTGTGTGTGTAGCTATGTGTGTGAATAGAAACGTGACGCGATAGGCTAGCCCAGTTGACAGTTTGATCACAGTCACCAGGAATCTATGGGAGGGAGAGCAGGCGGGACAAAACGAGAGCGATCGCATCGCCATTTTTGGGAACATGGCCGCGGCCGCGCACTGTAGGAGGCAATTAGCGATCCGTGCGGCTGATATCGGAGACCCGGGCTGAGCGATGTCTGGAGTTCGCTCGATGGCTTGACGCTGAAGGCATTGGACGGAGTTGAGCGAAAAGCGTCGGAGTTGTAACACCGTGATGCAAAGTGAAATTGACAATTTGGACGCTAACGAAGGTTAGTTGAGTTGAGGGAATGGAAGATTAGCGTCTAGACATGAAGACTTGCTTAGTAGTGGTCCTGGTATTGAATGTAGTCGGTGAAGAGTTGAATATCCTGACTATAAAAAGCCTGTTTTTAACTCACCTCAATTTAATGTCTTTGTTTCACAATAATCTGCAACAATTCTCCGCCAAGATTAATAATCCAATTGCTCTGAACACTCACAAGCAGTACACTATTTCACATTTCACTTGAATAATTTGTTCAAACAACACTTCATAGCGCCACTTTGCATGCTAGCAAGACAAAAACACCAAAATTACCACACACGAGCTTCGGCTGAAATTACGCTGTCTGAAGCACTACCGATGCTTGTCAAAAACTTTGTTCCGGCAGTGAGAGGACGACCACCCTCAGTGGGAAGAAGACAGCCCCAATCTTTGTACTCGCAACGTGCCAGACACACGCACACGGTGGGGTCTTCGATTTGGAGGGTCCTGCGGCTGGGCGTCCGTCTGGATTGCTCCTAATCGAGATCGGGAGTCTTTCGTGCGCCGAGAGAGGGTACTCAAGAGATCACGGCTATAAGGATGATGCTTAGCCCCGACGCCGCCCCAGACAAACAGATAATTCACTGTGCTGCTCCCCTCTTACCGCACGTTTGCTTTGGGTCGTGCTTTTTTAAACGTAAAAGGCTACCCTTTTTGTTGAGTTTCGAGGAATCAACGTGACACTTTATTTACTTGCACCAGTACATCCACCTTTCTTCGGGGGTTTGATTCCAACGCGGCCGTGGAATGGGCTTTGAATGATTCGTCTCACTGCGGCTCCGCCGGCTACGAGACCACGGCTGTCAAACCTTCAGTTGTGTGTGTGTGTGCGCGTGCGCGCGTTCCCACTTAACGGGACGAGTTGAAACACTTCACTCACTTCACTTCTGGTGTGTGCGACCTCACTTCGTGACTTTCTTCCGGTTGATTTCACCCAGGCGTTGATTGTTATTTGGACACTTGACTTCACTTGAGCCGCAACAATGTTGGGCGACACTTGGGCAAGTTATTCGACAAGATGCACATACACACACACGCAGACGCACAATTAACACAAGAAAACACACCGTCAATACATAACAACACAAAATTGCACACGATTTGCACGGAAAGATCTGTGAAATATATAAAAATAAAAACAAAAAAAAAACCCGAAAAAACAAGGGTGTAAGAAAAGCTGGTACACGTCGCATCATCATCTTCATCTTCATCACCATTACCGCAAGGGAGATTGAAGGCCACCCGTGCAACAATGTCCTTAATCACGGAGCACGCGCGCTTTACCACCGCTCTCATGCGCACAAGGATATCAGTCACTCAAGCACGTCAGAAGCCCTTTCCCCGAGTGAAAGGACGTCCAGCGGGAACATCAGCGAATGTGTCCGATGCGCTCGATAAGGGCTTGGGATGGGCTCTTTTAGTAGGTTAGCCTGCATGCGAGCGGTTGTTGTTGGTTCAAACAAGAACACGAAAAAAAAAGGCAAGGTTCGTCGCCTGCTCTTTATCATCGTTGTTGATGTTTTTCTTTTTTTTTTGTGATTTTAAAGATCGCACGGTCGCTCACGTCGCTCATACTCGGGCTTGCAAAAGTCACACGCGCACTTATTTTGACTTTCGGTGGGGGTTTTTTTTTTTTGCTTCTTTCCGTCCCGTTGACCAGATTCTGTCGCGTAGGTAGGGCTGATGCTTGAAATTATTTATAACACTTATACAACGCTGCCGGGGCGAGGCGGGTAATGCGGAACGGGGAAGCTGAATGTCAGCATTTATTCGGGGACGGAAAGATGGCAAAGGTCGAGCAGATGGGTACGGGATGGGCCGGCTGGACGAGTGGTCGTCCTGCCAAAACGAGACGCCGGTGACACGATCCTCCGGGATGAGCGCGATGGGGGATGGGAATTTTAATGCAAACAGAGCGGTGACGCAGAAAAAAAAACGCACCGCGCCGAAAGGTCAACTTCAATCTTGACGTTTTGCGCTCTATCAATCGACCTTCATGTGGTCATATTTTAGTGGACTCTGTGCGTACCCGCACACTCCTCTTCGCCACCTGGCTGTAATTGTGAATCTGTTTTATTGTGCCTTCGCGCGGTGCTTCTTCTTTTGCGGTGTGTGTGCCTGTACTGTGGGGCCGTTTTGTGGCTTTACAAAACAATTTTATTTCCAGGGCGGACGTGAGGCAATTGTTTCGCGGACGCCAGCGAGCGCAAAACTTGATCTCGATCTTTGGCCCCCGTGCGCTCGGAAACGTGCGTCAGCGTGGCGGTGGAATGCGCCGTGTTCGTCGCCTGCGTTGTGGCCCAAATCCTTTTGGAAATGATGCCGCGGCCGCGTGTGCTTGACTGCTATCATTTCCTTGAAGATGAGCATTTTGATGGCCGTTGTGGCACATGTGGCAGGTCACAAATATGGTGACATTGAAAGGGCAGTTACTGTGAATCTGCTTCCACGATTATTATTAAATTCAAGACAAATAACTTGGTATTTTAAAATTTAAATCCATTTTCCATGCAAAAAGCTGTTTAGCAGTTGCTTTCAAATTAATTAATTAATATCTTTTAAATGTGTCCTCCTTCCAAAGGGGCACGAGTCCTTCGGCAGAACGATGTGTATCTTTTTGAATTACTTTAACCAACGATCATCATCGCTGCCACATAAAGGTCAGCAACGGAACTACAAACTTGTGCGCACGTTGAGTAGCTTCTTGTTTTTACTGCCCTAGAGCATGGCAACTGCTTCGCCATAAATTGTTTCAGCGACAGAAAGCAAAAACAAAAAAAAAACCTTCCACACTCTTCCGAAAAGGGCTCCAGAAAGACCGATGGCTTGTGACGCCGTTTTATTAAAAAAGACAGCGTCTGCCCTGTTTGTCATGGTCCCAGCCTGTTTTGCTTTTGCCCTCGCTACCTATTGTCACCCGCTGCCTTCGGGAAAAGCGACCGGGAAGGAGTGAGAGGATCACTTTGCCCCGAAACCGGAGGAGTCACACCATTAATTAGCATCGAGCGACAGAAGAAGGCAGCATGGTGCGCCCTGGTCCAGCTCGAACAAGAAACCACCGATGCAAAGATTGAAAAAGCTGGGAGCAAAATGAGAAAAAAAAATCCTCCCCACACATACACACACACACACACGATTATGCCTCGGGAGTAATTAGCGATTGTAACCGTAATCTACGCACAAGGAGGTGGACGAGTGTAATAAATTTTTAATAATTTAATCAACCAACCCGAAAAGTTCGTCGCTTGTCCGCCGCAGTCTCCGCGGTAATTGGGCAGATCGGTTGTGTCTGTGTGTGTGTGTTTCGTACGGTTTCGTTCGGCACACCAATCTGATTTTTTTTTTGGTGGTTGCTTGCGGGACTGCCGTCCGTTTTTGCATGCATTCGATTATTTTATTTTGTGTGCCGTTTCTGTATCGGTATCGAGTGCTGTTTCGTGGATGCTGTGCGCGGCCGGCCTTTCCCTTTCCCCGGGAGTTTGGGGCAGTTTTTGTGATGCGGTCAAGCTGGTTACAGTTACTCAAGTTGCTGTGGGGTAAGGCACAATTCTGATAGGCATCTTTGGGAAAGCATTCTTTTCTGGGAGGTTTGTTTTGTGGTTGTGTGGATCGCTTTCCAGCTCGATCGAGCTCTACGCGCAACACAGCAACACGATAAGGTTCTTGTAGTGGACGCTCTTAATCGCCGCCCCAATCAAGCAGTGTAGCACACCAACCAAAGCAAAGGGCTTACTGTTTGAGGTTTAAATTAAGGCGAAATTGTTATCTCACGGGATCTTTCTCTCTGTATATCGTTGGAGACGTTCGATTCGAATGGGGATGGCAAGGTAACTGGTTCAGCCCAGTGTGAACAAAAAGCAATAAAAATACACACACACACATGCAATCGCACTGACATCGCAAAACGCAATCGAAGAAGATAAAAACAGAAGTGTAACACGAACGACAGCATGCGGTAAACGTTTCACGGGGGCACAAGGATTGTTACACTTTTCACTTTCTGTTTCGCACGCACGCTTATCCCGTTGTGCGGTGCAATCGAGAGCGGTGGCTGGCCGCGGCACGGCAAATCACTGTGGTGCATCCGTGCGACAGGCGACCAGCAATCATTTGTCATTATCTTTAATCGCGAAACACCGAACGTGGTCTCCTGTTTTTTTTTTTGCTTGCCCTCCCCTGTGTGTGTTTTAGGGATCGGTCCCGCGTCTTTACTTTTCATTTAATTTGCATCATTGCTCGTGTTTTTACTTGTAATGAGACACTTTTTGTTGTTGTTTTGGTTGGTTGCAAGGCACAGACAAAATCCACCGAAGCACAATTTATTTCATTTATTTTAACTAATTTCCACTCATTTGCGCACCGTTGCCTTGGTTTCTTGCATGTAAGTTTTCTTTTAAAAAAAACATTCTGCTCGCCGCGTCCTCAACCGCGAGCTACACTTCAACAGCACTTCCCATCCCGCTTTTATGCACCGTCCGTTACACAAGGACCATAATTGAGGATGAGCAATTTACGATGGGCCTTCCTTCCTTCGAGGGGCGAGGACCGTACCATCATCATCCATCACGCAATTTTTCCGGGTTTCATAGCTTCAAAGCACGGCAGCACTGCACATTTTCTAGCGTCACTGCTTGCACCGGTTTTCAGGTTCGTCGCTTGCCTTCCATGTCACCGAGGCGAGTTTCACTTTTCTTCCACACCACTGTTCCACACCAAGCTACTGCACAAATATCGGAAGTGCGTGCGGAACTAGTTCACTTGGCAAACGCATGGGAAGGCGTGTAGTCGAAACGAGGGATGGCCTCGAAGGAGACACTTCCTGTCTCTGGTTTGCGAAGGGGCGCTCGGGTGCAGCGGGCAGGCGGTGTAAAGATATTAGTACACGGTGACGATCACTTGTCGGCGATCGGCAATTAGTCGCGCGGAGAGGCTATTGCAATCGTCGCACAAACCATCGCTCATACATTCACACAACGCACCGCGGCGTGCGTACTTTTCCACGATCACACACGAGACGGCCAAACACAGGGAAATGAGGAAATGTGACACTTAATGATTTTTTCGATCAATTGCAAACCCTGACACAGGATGTGGCATTGCTTGTGGGATCGTGATGGCAGGGTGACTTCAATTGCTCACTAGTTTTGCCTTTGGTCTCATCATCATTAACTCACAGCTCACTTCATTTAAATTAAACCAACTTAATTTAAAATTCACCTTTAAAAAACAGCGTTATCATTTTTATTTGTCACTTGAAAAACGGTCATCTTTTTCGTGTATTTTTACTCGTAAAACACTTCTTCAACAGGAAGCACACGATCGAAAGAACCGTCGTTTGGGCGAGCAAGAACGCGCGGGTTTGGGGCAAAACTTGGCGATCCGCACAGAACCAGCATCCGTGCTTGATGATCACGGGCGTGTAACGCGAACACCACGAGCTTGACACGGCGACCGCGACCACGGCAACGACGGACGACGATCTGTGCGATCAGCGATCGGTGAAGGTATGCTGTGCGCGCGCGCGTCGGTCTCAAGACGGGTCTGTTTTTCCGTGCGACGACTACGACGAGACGATGCGATGTGCGCTCGGTTCCGCGCCAACCAGCAGGAGGACGAACGTGTTGCCGCCTCTCGAAGATGCTGCCACCGCTGCTGCTGCTGCGGTTGCTGCACGGCGGGTGAGCGGCGGGTACCGGCGGGCAGGCACGGCAGCACTCTCGAGCACCACGTGGGGGCGGGACGACAAACGAAGCGCGCGCGCTCGTCCGTCCCGCTCGCATTGCTCTCGTTTCTGTGGGGAGCACCGCCGACGGTTTCGAAAATCAGAGCAAAACGAACAGATCTCGAGCGCTCGCCGATTCGGGTGGAGCGCGCCGCTCATCGGGCCGCAAAACCAGATGTGTGTGTGTGTGGAACCGCTCTGCTTCATCTCCGGAGAGTGTGTGGAGAGCATTCGCAAAGAAGAACGGGTGGGCCGGGCAACCGGGCAGTGGGAGCGCGAGGCTGATCGATACAGATTCCAGCGCGGTAGTTTCCATTAACGGGTTCGCTCACTGCAGCCACTGCCTGGACGATGCGGACCGAGATCGCTCACTTGCTCTCCTCCACTCCGAGAAGCGTTAGCTCTCTTGGCGAGAACAAACTCCTCACGGATGAATCGCTCCAGAAAAGGCGCTCTTGAGACATTCAGACCGACCGTGGTTGGCGACGGTGGCGAGAGCGGTAGACGCGTCGGGATCTGCTTCCTTCATTCATGTTCGAACTCTCATAAACTACCAGCAGCTACCAGCATCAGCATCGTACGCCCCCACCTTGAGCGAATGCGGAATCACCACGCGGAACCAAAAAGCTCCACCCGAACGACGGTCACTCACGGGCAGCAGCAGTTCGGAGCTTTCGGCACTCAGCATTACCCGAACTGGGGGGGGGGGGGGGGGGGTTGAAAAGAAGATAAAAAATGGAGGGAGCGCACGAGAGAGCGCACGAAAGCTCGTCCCAACGGCGTGGGGGAGAATCGTTCGTCGTTTGCCGGTAAAGTGAGCGAGTGTTTGCGCGCGCGCGCAAGCGATTCATCCGTCGCGGGGTTCGTCGCTGGTTGAAGTCTTTCGTTTGCATGTGCACGGCGATGTGTTTGTTCGACGCTGGGTGGGAGGCTGTGGTTTTCTGTATCAAAACAAAACGCGCACGGGTTCGGGTGGTCGGACGAAGCTCGGATACGGCTACGAAGGTATTTCGCGTGCGCATCAGCGGTGGTGTACGCTCTGCGGAGAGCATCAGTGTCAGTGCGCTTGGAGAAGCGTTCCGATGGCGTCGTGCTGCTGCAGGGGGCTATGCGCGTTGGTGCTTTACGATACTGCACGACTAGTCTTTGCTGGCATCAAAGGATGCTTTAGGCGCTTAAGAAATACAGCCAACAATCATCGTAATCTCTTATAAACCTCCTTATCAGTTTCCCGAACGAAACCAAGAAAAGTGTAAGCCTTAAGGCAAATGTCATCTTTGGCGGTGACATCGCAGAATATAATGCATGCTTTAATTTGAATGCTACACAATTTGTAGCATTTCTCTCAAGACATCAAGCAACAAAGAAACTGCCATTTTCTTATCCTCCACTTCATTAATTATGCATAATGTCATATGCATCTCGTCTCGGCGCTTCATAGTGCCATCATAAATTTGGCGAGCCTTTTTCCACCGTCCGAACACTCTAGCCTTTTAATATGCTCAAATTAAGACGTAAATTTATCTAAACTATTTCGGTTTTATTGGCTGCGGAAAGGTTGACCCCGGCAAGGCCACTAACGGCGATTTCGGTGATCACGAGCCCCGCTGCACGTTGGACTGCTGCAGACGCGGCTCGAAGATTTGACCATTAAAATGCAAATATGATAGAGCTATAGGGCAAAACAAAGCTAGTGTGATGTTTGTTTTTGCTGTTCGAGGCGCCTTCCAAGTGCTTTTATGAGCTGTTTATTTGATAATCATAAAGAACACTATCCGAACCGATTGTTGTTTGCATTGTGTTCCCTCAAATGTCATGGTTTTACGATATCAAGAAATGGTTTTAACTTTTTGGTGAGTGATAAAACGAACCGTGTGTTTTCTTTGCAGATTTTCTTGCTTAAATAAGCTTTTTTGATTGAACTTTTCCCTTAAAAAGATGTTGGCGTGGCTCTGGTTCATCCAGTTTCTGCTTTCAAGCTCCATAAAACCATGCAAAACGCAAACAAATGAATGCTCTAGTTTATTTTCACCATAGCAAAACGTTGCATCCTGCTTGGAGCAAACTGAAACAAGTTATCCTACACTTTGTCCAAATAATGAACTTCACGTTGTGGAGCAAACGTAGATGCGTCCAAATCGACTTCAAAACTCGTCACAATTGAAACAAAACAAAAAACTCCGAAAAAACTGTTAAACGTCGTTAAGTTTTCCTTTCCTTCGAACCAAGATGTGTCTTGACGCTCAAACTCTTCTACAACGACTTGCACATAGCTCGTCATTGTTGCCCCCATTTCAATCATAACGATCTTCATCGCCTCATCATCATTCCTTGCGCGAGTCAAACGCACAAGAAGGAGGCTGTGGTTCGGCAAGCCCGCACGATGATTTGGAGCAAAAATGTGTGACGTGACGGGGCCCGACAGCCCAAAGGCACAGGTCCATTCCCCCCCCCCCCCCATTCTCTGGAATGGCTTCAAAAAACCAATTTCCAACTTCCGTTACATGTCATTTAACAGAGAGGGCAGCGTCCAGGGATGGACGTTGGTGGGTAGGTTCGCTCGCGATGATTAACTAAACAAATGTCTCTCCTAATTTCCAAAGGGTCCGACACGAACCTAACAGTGTATGGCTGCACGGCTACACGGGTAAGCCCTCGAGAGCACCCATTTCGGCGATTTTGGCGAAGCGCACTGAACAAATGGGTAGCAAATGGTAGAAAATTAAGGGAAAAAAACAGAACGCCCGCAGAAAGAAAAATGACACTTACATGCGACGGCCCTGCAGCACGTTACAGTGGCCGTTGTTTGCTAGTGCTTTCCGGTCATCGCTTCCCTATTACTGAACTGTTCCGCAAACCAGCGCTCGTTCGACATCAAACGAAGACCAGCCAGACGGAGTTTAATCGACGGCAGATTGAGGTTTATGTCAATGTTTGGCGCTTCCGTTCTCGCGCAATGGATAACCATTGCTGCTTGTAAAGTGTTGCGTTCATTCACACTTGCGCATGTTTTGGGCCCCAGCCAGCGTGGATGGAAGCACTTTTTGGTGTTTGCTTCTTCACAGTGGAATGATGACGCTTTGATGAGTCGTTTAAAAAGCTAACTGTTTTATCCGATTTAACGATTTAACTCTGCTTTGGTTTGGGTGGAGTCTGAGGCGGTTGTGAGTACATATAAAGCCATTGCTTCGTTTCGTGTTAATCGACGATTGCTCTATTTACGCTTTTGTACTGTGTTAATTGTGGAAATGAGTAGTCGAAATGACCGGCTGCTCTCGGTGCTTACAGTAATCGACTGATGAAGCTGTTGCTCGGCACAATTTCGGTGCAATCTGAAGACATTAGGCAGTTAAATCCAGCTGAATTCGCCCTAACGGGGACGTACGACAAGAGTAGTTGTTTTGAAATTTTATGTGTGAAATGGATTCGTTTGTAGGATAATTCTGTACAGAGCAGTAAAGATTCTCGTTTGCCAACTTTACAGTAAAACATGACAAGAAGACTTCAGCTAGCATGCCAGCAAACTAAACTACATTGAATTACTTTATTATAAAGTACTTCAATTTAAACAAAAATCGTATCAAAACACATTCAAGTCTTTGTTGCTGACTTACATGATTACAAACTGCATTGCCCAACATTCCACGCCACACAAAGCAATGCATATACTACAGCGAGAGACTGCACTGCACGACACAAGCCCAACCGATTTATCAATTAGAAAGGCATCACCCAGCGAGCGCTCGTACATACAAACACACACACACACACAAACACACACTGCACTGGTCACCCACAAACGATACAAGGAGGTCGGCATCCAGTGTAGGCTTTCATCTTCACCAGCCACACCCTGCTGGTGGACACAGCCACGACTGCGCGCACACATGTTGCGCTAAACGCGGAAAAGCTTTTTCCTTCGCCCAACCGAAAACGGATGATCGAACCAACGGGTTCGCAGCCGGCTCGGATAAGCCATCCCGAGCTGGCCTGGCTGAGCAGTTGCTGTGGTTGTTGTTGTTGGTGTTGTTGCGCCTTCTGACATAAATTAAACGCTAGCCCTTATTTGCGAACGATAACAATAAATCCCTTGCCCACCAGCTTAACGACTCTTTAGCTGGGCAAGATTCTACAGCGGGCCAGAAAGCGAGCGAGCGACTGAGCCATGAATGCCTTCACGGTGGGGCCTCCGTAAGGTAGCCTTTCAACCCTTGGAGACTGGATAATTAATTTGCCTACAATCGGTCAGTTTGTCTATTAATGGTCAAATAATTACCCACTCCGAGGGAAGGGATGTTGTGCAAAACAGGGGGGGAGGGGGGGAAGGTGACCCACCAACAAGGCGGCGGGGCCAGGACGGGTTTTGCAAAAATCCACAGTCTGCACATCTAGATCTTCAAAGCGGTTGACGACGACGACAACGATGGCGTTGGCTTGTGTGTTGGGGTCCGTCTGCGGCCACCGGGTGGGCTGTGCCGTGCCTGGTTTCTTTTCTTTCTTTTCATTAAATTAAACATATTAATTCCATTTATCAACGAGGCCGGTCTTAAACCGTCCGCTTTTGTGTGTGTCAAACTCACGTCAAACACATCACGTGGCAGGAGGAAACCGCCCGAGTCTGGAAGGCTTTTCACGATGGACCCACTCGGCTGGATTGACTTTTGCATTCATCGCCACTAAGGGATCTTCGACAGTGCGATAAGCCTTCCTTTAGAGCGAGCAACACAAAAAATGGTTCACTTGAAAGAGGTTCGTCGCTTGACGCCCTTGTGCACAAGTCTTTCGTTCGGTTTTGCTATCGCGAGCGCGCACATTCACGCGTGTGGTCAGCGTTGGGTGCATTTATTTCCCTTCCGTTTTCTTTGCTTCACTTTTTCGCGCGCATAAATCAGCCCAGCGTCGGGAGGTTGGGATTCTAAGCCGAAGGAAATAGAAAGTGAAAATCGACCCCACAAACGTACCACCGCGTTAGCGGGCTGGCAGAAAATGGGTTTTGCTGCGTCCTCGTGGCCAACGTGTTGGTGGCTGCATTCCGGTTGCGTTCGATCGCAGTGGCTGAAACACCCGGTGTGCGACGGGTGCGAGAAAACTGGAGCGCGACAACGAAATGGAAAAGAAAATATTGCCAGCCAGCTAGTGGTAGCTTCGGTCAGCGGGGCTATGCCGGGGCGCACTCGGACACGATATGGCCACGAGCCGCACGAGATACGAGTGTGCGCGAGTGTGGATGCACGTTGCAGCGCGGGCGACACAGCGTCCCCGGGGTGTGCGGGACCTCCAGAGGTCCAGAGGACCACGCCGGTCCTCTAACGCCGGGGCACCCTGGCGAGTGTTTTCGAGAGTGGTCTAGTTTTAATCTATTCCATAAATATATGAACACGCTTCGTGGGTTCACGCTTGCACCGTACCGTGGTGTGGCCCGATGGTGTGGAGCATTCCGCGCGTGCACCAGCAGGCACGGGCAGGCGGTCGAGCAAAAAACCCCGGCTTTTTTGTGCCGTCGTTGAGGCAGCCCTACTGCACCGCTTGGAGGACCAGTGCACGAACAGCGGGGTTGTTGATATTGTTATCGGGGAAGGTTTATTTTTTCCCCTCCCATTCTCGACCCTTTTTTTCGCTCCTGCTGCCCAGAGCCTTGCGGCAGTGGGCTCTCTGTCTACCTCTCTAGTCCCGTATTGCCTGTGCGTTGTTCCCTTTCGCATTGCATCCAATTCCGGTTTCGATTGCGAAGCTGCTGCGCTGCAATGTTGTTGCAAGTTGCAAACCGTCCACGAAGCCCTTAGGGAGGGCGGCCTCGCACACACGGGAGGTTGATCGAAGAAAACGGACCCTGAACAGGGTGTGGCACTGGGAGGGAGCTGGGAGAAGCCACTCACCCACCACACACACACAGCCAAGGTTTAGACTATTTTGTGCTATTTGATACCCCGTACCGCCGCCTAGTGGCCGTGGTTGTGTATTTGGCATTACTGTTTTTATTTGCCATTTTGCCTCCTGCCCGTAACAGCTCGATTTATGGGAATTGCAGAATCGGAATCAACATCATATGTGTGTTGTTGTTGTGTGTGTGTGTGTGTGTGTGTGTGTGTGTGTGTGTGTGTGTGTGTGTGCGGGCACATGGAGAATACGGTTGTCTTCTGCAGCTGCTCCATTTGAGGGAAGTTTTTTGCTTCGTTTTCTTCAGTCGGCGATGAAAGTTTAATCATTTGAAATAAATACACTAATGAGTGGTAGAAACGAAAACCGTATACGACGAGCACCGGACGAGGGCGTCTGGTATCGGGACGCACGCCGTTGTTTATTGGATTTGATAAATTTCGTTCGCCTGCAGGGCTTTCCGCTTTCGTTTCGGCCAGTATGCGGCCTGTCAATGGGTTTGATAGGAATATGGAGTGGAAAAATAGTTTCCAAACACATTCGTTAAGTATGGTTGGACGATGCAGGGGGCAATACTGTAAGTAAATTAGATGCGAACTCCAATTCCCATTGGAGGCATTTTTTCCTCTTTTTAATGGATTTTACATCCTCTGGTGCCATGACCAGGATCCGTACTGATCTTTTCTTTGAATCTTTGTCTTCTTGCGGTCATTTTGAACTAGTTTTGTGATATTTGTCATGTCAAGCCCTCTTAATACTTAGCCTGATACCTCCTAAGGCGTACTATTGGCATCGTGGCAATAGACGCTACTCTGTTCCCCACTTCAATCGACACAGTAGTCCACCAAATGCTACCAACTGAAGAATAGACAGCGCCTCCTTTGCGGTGGCAGTTTCCTTGAACCGCGCACTCTCTCGTAAGTGCTCCAGTTTATTAACCTGTTTTTTTTCTTTTTCTTCTTCTCTCTCACCAACCCCTACTGTCTACTGATATCATTGGATCTCTTACTTTGCATCTTTCAAACCCCGCGTGAGTGTATGACAAGCATTAACGATCGACACGACCAACCAAACGACACACGGGCGAGACATAGGCAGCCTCTCAGGGGTAGGTAAAAGGGGGAATCCATCGGGTGGCCTAATGGCGTTGATGATGCAACGGCCTTCAAAACCGACAAACCCGGACAGATAAAGCGAAAAGGAAAGCAAACGTCTCGTGTGCTACCACCGGTCCGCTTTCCCGCACTAACTGGACGTGCGACATTATCAGTGGTGGTGAAGGAGAAGAAGAAGAAAAAAAAAACACCTGGAGACTGCGTGTATAGAGAGGTAAGGTGCAGCCGCTACTTATCAAACTGACTCAATCTCGTTACGAATTCCAATTTGTTTACAAATTCACCTTTCCAATTCCCAGGGATGTGTGGGTACTTCCCTGGGAGCCCTCGGAACGAAGGGATGCTATAGGGCAATCAGCCGCTTCATCGTGACGAAGCGTCATCATCCACATGTGGAGGGCATTTTACCTTGCGGCGAGCTGCATTGAAGGTGTCGCCGCATCCAAGATGGAAAAATCAATCAAACACCAAATTCGAAATCCTATTTCCATTCCGCGGGCTGCAGTGCCCGCTGCCCAGAGCTGTCAGTCGCTACTTCAGGGGCTGTCTTGAAGCAAAAGGCTTCTGATTTAACTGTATCGATTGGCCGAGTGTGATGCGAGACGGAATGTTCCTTCTTTTGTTGGTTGGTTCGTGTGGATCATTTCATCTTCAACCCCGAAGGATGACAAGTGGAACTAGGTGTGCGTCGCAACACGCATGTACAACGAGCCTGCACGCTTTCAAGGTCTACCGCAGTAGGGGCGATGGATGGAGGTGTTGGACAGCTCATAGAAAAAGACTAACAATGCGCGGCCACGATATGATGTTCCACTTCAACCTCTCTCCTTCAGCGATCTGTGGCTGTGGACAGCCGCATTTCAATCAAGTCCGAATTCGTCACCGAAAAACTCGGCCAATCGCTCGGTAGCCGCCAGTGCCGCCGACCCATTCGGACATATATCTTGCAGAAGAGTTTGAAATTTCTTTCTTTTTTGTGTGCGTGTGTGTGCTCGTGTTTCAAAGTCTCCTCGACGACACTCGCGGGCACGCAAGTGTTGCGGATGGATGGTATTGTGGTTGGGCATGATTTCGGCATGTTCGGGGCAGAACCTCGTTCGTTGAGCCCACAGGTACGTCAAGAAGAGCCATCGTGTGGAGGGGCCGGTTTTGAAGCCGTTTCGAAATAGTTGCTCCAGTTTGTGCTATTATTTTATCACCTTCAGGCCACTTGCCGTTCACACACACATACACACACAGGTCGTCCGCGTGCGTAACCGCGCGCACTCCTTCTCCGCATTTGCGCTCAAGTTCAGTTGCGATCGTGTTGCGTCGGTGCCCCTCGGGGCATCGTCTCCAACCGACCCGCGCACAGAGGACACGGCAAGAAGATACGGCACAGATGGGAAGCAAGCGAGCGAGCAAGCAAAAACAACGACAACAACCCTCCACACCGATATTCATGCGCAGAAGCAACATTGAAAGTGTGATCAGTTGGCCATCGCCGGAGCATCACCGCACCCCGCGTGCGCACAAAACATTGCATGATCACGCGCCCCCTCTGTGTGTGTGTGTGTGCGATCGCAAGAGACTATCCGCGACCATTCGGCGTATGTTCGATTTGCTGGCTGGGGTTGTGGTGCAAAAACATGGGGCGCATTTTTCAGGTGTGGCAATCGCGGCAACGTTGGCCGTGGCAGAACACGAGGCGAAGCGCGGCTTCTTCCCGAGCGCAAACCTTGCGGGCCTGCACTCCAGGGCTCGGTCACTGCCGGCCGAACGATACTGCCGCGGATCATGCACAAGGGAAGGCCCGCAGATGATGACCATGGAGGGATACACACCATTATTACCCACTCGAGTGGAGAGGCAGGGGCCGACTAAACTAGAGCAGAGTGGACTCTCTCATTACCGTCGTCATCATCATCATC
>AXCO02006218.1:0-16855 GCA_000473525.2 Anopheles melas | reverse complement strand
GAATTGATTTTCATCCCGGCGTTTGTATGGCCGTTGCCCACTGTGCATTGGTATGAGCCCTGTAGTGCAGGCGACAACGTGTAGGCGGATCAGAACAGCACGTTCAAACGTCCTGGGTTCAAATCTCGTAAAATATGAAAGCGATTTTTAATCGGAAAATTAAAAATGGGGTTTGGACGATTTAAAAAAAAAAAAGCAACACAAACTGTGAAGAAAAATTGTACCAAGAATCTATTTTTCACCTTAACCCCACCTTCCTTCCCCCATCAAACCTACACAAAAACAAAAAGCTCTTCTAAAGCTTCTGCGACGCGCAAGGTGAGCGAACAACCAAACCAACACAGCTTCTTACACCGTTTGTGGACGATTCTTTGTCATTTGTTTACGATTTTGTTACCCGCCCACATCCATTGCCGTGTTGTTCTCATTTCTAGCATCCAGGGTCACACACACCCATATTAATAGATACACAGAACAATGGCAGAAAACGCCAGGAAAACGGCCACACAACAAACGGAGGCAAGAGGAAAATTGAAAAGCAAAAATCTTTCAGCCCACGGACCACTGCGGAGAGAAGGCAAGCATGCAGAATGGCCTTGTGCCGGTGTTTCCTCCCACCCAGTCCTTCGTGCAAAAAAAAAATGCAAGACATCCCAGAAGTCTGGGGCATCCATCGCTGTCCTTTCCACCAGGAATTGTTTTTGGGAGAGGGAAAAGATTTCCTCAATGTAAACACAAAAATCAAACGGAAGAACTGAAGTGATTCCGGGAAGCAAGGCCTCAACCAACTTCGAGCTTCACCGCCGCCCTTGCACCCCGTGGGTGGTAATCATTATTGTTGGGATATTGCACGGGATTCGATCGGTAATGGGAAATGAATATAAGGTGCAAGTCTTGCAAGGATCGGAATATGCAATATCAGATTCCTTTTTCAGATGTTACGACGCAGGTAACGCAGGTAACCAACAATGCAAAAACTCAACATACACACATCCACCCATCCATGTAACAAACGGCATAAAATGCAACCGGCACTCGGTACAAGAGGTCCTTGTTGCTTTGTCGCTGCAGCAGATGTGATGGTTTATTTGTCTTTCTCTCTATCTCCCTCTCCAAATGTGTCCTTTTCGCTTCTATACCAATGCCTCCCAAAGCCTGGCAATGCTTGCCGGTGGATGAAAAAGCCGCACCACCGCCACGGACCGACTTTAGCTTGACGGGCAAAAAGCAATCACTTTTAATTTACTTCCCAGCTTTTAATGGATATTGTGCGCGCTTTTTTTGCAGCCGCTTTTTTTCTTTCATTTTTGCCGCCACTGCATAGCGCCACAGACACACACACATTATTACTTGAGGGCTGTGGTGAAAGAGTGTCTGCTTTTCCATTTCCCACAGAAACGATAGCAACACGGGGGACATTTCCACTGGCGCGCGGTTGGTTAAGAGTCGGTAGGAGTAAAAATCAGGCTCGTGACTTTCTCCTCTCCTCGCGGATACAGATTTAGCAATACCGCCTACCGCACTTGGGGTTTCACTCACTCAGCACACACTTGCGACACACGCCTACCCACTCTTTCACGGGGCGATTGAAAAAAAAAATCCTTTTTCCCGTATAATAATACCACACGCGCGTACGTAGACACCAGCACCTTCCTTTCCGTGGGGAGGAACATCGCGTAGGCACCTCTGGGACTTGCCCAAAGCTTTTGGATGTGGAAGCGGTTTGGAGAAGCTGGTAGCCCAGCAGCAACGGCATGAAAAAGGCTTACCTTTCATTAAATTACACCAACACCGCCAACAGATGAAGTGCGGGTCAGGATGAAGTGCATAAATCAATTAATGTTGTTTGCCGCTTTTGTCCTGCCTTCTGCCTCTTCTTGGGGTTAAAACAAGCGTGAACAGGGATGTGGTTTTCATTGCAACTCTCTTTATAATTCAAAATGGAGATGGGCAGGAACAAATCGTAGAAATAGGAGGAAAAAACACCCTCAGACTGGACAGAGTCACTGATCGCTGGTCTGTTGTTGGTCTCGATCTTTGAACGCAGAACCAGGAAGTGTAAAGAATAAGAGAACAGTCTATGTCAACCCCGTCCGATGGGGTTCGGACTGTATTAAATTAATGAAATCTGACCCAAAGATAATGATCGATCGCATTTAAAAGGAACTGCACCATGGAAACCCTCCATCTTCAGGAGCATGGGTTGATGATAGTAGGTCGGGGCTTTAACGGTTCCGTTGTGCCTTTAGGTTCCAATTCGAGTTCACTCTTGTGGAGCGAAAGGCGAAAGAACGCAAAGCAAAATGGGAGAAAAACAGGCCACACAAGGCAACGACACGTTCAACAACTGTATGTGAACTGTTACTGTATCGTCACACAAACCTGCGGTGTCCTTTCGACGCACCTTAAAGTGGAAGAATTCTCTGGAACAGGCCCCTAAATCTGGTCCTCGCTTTTGTTTTTTACTCGATGCTTATCTGGAGAAATTATGTCTTCACATTCGACATTGGGACAGTGACTTCGGATACGTACGGGAGGAGGAGATTGGACCGAGAGAGCGGGGTTTTGTTGATCGAGATAATTTCACAACGAGCAACAAGAAAGGTCTGTCGTGTTCTTGAAAGACTGAAAGACAAAGAAATATGGAAAACTGATGATGCGAGAAGTATAGAATCACATTGCTCAAGAAATTTAGTTACTCCTCAAAAATAAGGTTTACTATCCCACGTAATAATGAATACGAAACAGTTTATCCTTGCAGCGAGAGCTGCACATTTCCTAAAGTAGCAGAAAATCATCCTCTTATCGTCATACTCCTTTGCAGCTCCAGGACAGCTACGAACGCGTGAAGTTAAGTGGATAACGAAGTGTGTGCGCGACGTGGGGTGCCTTGACAGTTTGATGCACTTTCCCAACAACTGCCAGCCATTGTGCTCTAGCAGCGCGTGGAACCGTCGTATGAAGGACACGATAGCAGGAGATGCACATTAAATGCGCATTACTTCCGTGCTGTAACAGGCGATAAGTTCCGCATACGGAGCGCGGAAGCAGCCTAAGTTTGTTAACAAACTAAGCGCATTTCCGCTTGTACCGCCTTTTTCTAGGAGGCAGACATACACACATGCCGCCGTTCCGATGATGGTGTCTTCGGTGTAGCGTTGGATGCAGCTAGATAGAGTGGCGCGAAGACCACACCCGGGCGAGAAGGACGAAAGCCTGATTTACGGTGCCGAATAAGGACTTCCGGACAGAGCAACCACTTCTGCCGCCGAAAGATGCAGCCAGTGTGGCAGAGGCTGTCTTATGCAACTTGTGATGAGAGTATTTTTCTCCCTGTTTGTGCAATCACACAACACACCGCGCGAACAGCAGACGCACTTCTCGAAAGTTGTTCCCTGTTTACAGATATAACGAGTGGCAGCTTCTTTCTCAACAAAGTCGCTCCCGTTTGCTTGTCAAACGCACGACAAGTGCGAAATGACAGCAAGGCAATTTAACTTTCAACGACGTTCTTTCGCCCATCCAAGGACCTAACTGGCACTTGTAAAGTGTTTAAAAGCAACAACCAAAAGATGGCTGCATCCGGTCCTTGTCGGCAGTGCTGGGAAGCGGTTTCAGTGGGTCACTTTCGTAGATCGAAGTACACACAAAATCAAAACACTTTGTAAGCCAAATGTGCTTAACGGACGAGAACTTTGGAACTAGAATTTGAACACCATTCCGAGAATGGCGTACTTTAAGCAACAACAGAATTACGCCTCCGATAGATAATGTCTTACATCATGAGACGCTATTTGTCACCTTTGCTTCTTCAACCACATGTCAAAGAGACATTCAGATGTCTATCATCTGTCTAGCAATGAAAGGCTCTTCCATGGGGGAAAACGCGTCAATTACACGAAAACCACACACAATCGAAACAGAACCGCATATGTATGCAAAACAATTGTACGCTTCCAGCGCACAGCGTATATCACGGTTCGATACACCGCTCGACCTTTTTGGCAAACAGAAACCTTACCCAACCAGCCAACAACACACTGGCATACAGTGCGCGACACGTGTACAGCTTATTGCACACCGGTCGGGCCCGGTGTTTTCGTTCCATTCCAGGCTGCCGTATGATCGCAACTGTGGCCACCAGAAATCACAAAACGCCAGAACTACCTCCAACGATGTGGCTCTGATATCGCCTGTGGGGTACTTCCACGAAAACCTAACCGTCCTGGAAATGACGTCCGCAGCACTACAAAGGGAAAAGTTCAGCGAGCGCGCGGCGCGGCTCGCCCGGATGGATGCTGCTAGGAACGAGAGCGCGCGTTTCCCAGGAACTGCTGAACAGAACGAAACCGAAGAACGAAGCCTCGCGGCCAGAACTGAGTGGGCGATTCCTGGCAAACACCTGCCGCCACACATCCGGCGAGCTTTCTTCGCGACGTGGTACACCAGCAATAGGAGGGATCTTACAGACACAAGGGGAAACCTTTCCGATTGGGGGTTGTTCTGGTGAAGCTTTTGGTGGCCTAGGCCACTTCCAGGCCCCTCCCTCCCTAGCTTCCGGCACGTGTACCGTCGTCGCTGTGAGATATGTGCTTCACACAGTGCGGCATGAAGTTTTACCTAGCTCGAAAGTAGGCACACACACACAAACCACAATCTCAATCTCGGGGATAGATTTTTGAGCTCAAAATATCTAATTTTATGCCCAATTTATGGGGCAACATCCCTCGCAAGTGCATGGGAATTTTCCATGTGCATGAGGAGCAAAATATGTCGCATTCTTTGTAAAATTTGCTCATTCCGCGAATTTTGTTTCTGGGAATTTGGCATAGCTTCGCCCAGCAGAGAGAGAGAGAGAGCGAGCATTATTTTGCCGAAAATGCTTATTTTCTGGCACACTTTCGGGGATATCCTCGCTTCGATGCAAGCAAAATGTTGCAATTTTATGTGAACAAATTCAACTGACGAATGTGTTTGCACTGAAGGGAACGACGAAGAACGCGATTATGTTGTTGTCGTTATTGTTGTTGGATCCTTCGAATAGTTCAATAAAGTGGGCCTCATTAAAGTAAGATGCAATCAATGCGATGGGAGCAGTTGAAAAAATTTATAGACCATTTGTTGAACTCTTATTCCAGAAGATGCTGAAGACATGAAATTCTTTTCCAGTATGACTTGTTGCGTGGAATTGTTTATGGGAACACACACAAAAAAAGGTTTTGAAATGAGGAAACGATGTCAAACGATGAAAGTCGTGGACGTCACACAACCACTTCTAACCTCAGATTCAGGTTCACAATATTGCCTTTTTATCTGTTTGAAGGAACCGCCATGATAAAGTTTATAGTCCATCATAATCGTAAAAATTCTCGCCCGAGCCGGAGAGCGGACATCAATTTTGCTGAAGATTAATAAAAAGCGCTCAACATACACGGGCGCCCGTTCCGTCTGCGAGATGCACGGACTAGCAATTCCTAACAGGCAAGGTCAGCCGGAACACCAACAAGAGCACAACGGGTGTAGAATTTTGCACACAAAAACGGTACACCGTAGAGCCGTATCCTTCTCGAGCAAACATATCCTGCCGCGACCGGAACCAGATACCAATCGGCGTTGGCTTTTGGGGTGACGACGACAAAGGCGAGGGAATGCATTAACTGCAACGATCCATCACAATCTGGTTGTGTGTGTGTGTGTTTGTATCCTGCGGGGACACACATCAACCCGTTCAACGATGCTTTGATAGTAGTAAAACAACAACAATAACAAAAGCCCCCACAGCAAAATCACAAACTGTCACAACGTGCCCTTTCCCCATCACTCACAGAACAGCATTTGCCGTTTTATGCCACACCATTGGAATGAAATTGGAAGAACAAAGGATCCGATGGTAAAAATCACGCAAGAAAGGAAAACACGAAACCGAGAACAAAAAAAAAAAACAAAAATCCATCAAATATTCCATAACTTCCCGTCTGGGTTGGAAAGGACCCGACCAAATCAAACACAGCGCGAACCCTTTTTCCCCGGCTTAACGCAGCCCACAGAGCATCGGAAGGGTTCACACAGTGGGAACTATTGGTTCCAGTGCTGACGACCGTGCGGATCGTTGAGATGCTCCATTGATGTGTTCAAGTGTGTGATGGACCACCGATGTCAAAACCGATGTTTGTGCACTGGCGGGGCAGGTTGATGCCATTTGAAGTGCTACCCGCGCGGGGCGCTGTGTATACGGCTTAAAGGAAAGCGATGATTTGATTAATGGCGGCATGTTCCTCTTTCTCTCGCTCGGTGGTCGGGACACACACATTATGAAGTGTGTGTGTGTGTGTGTTCAAACATACCATCAGCGTCACCGGCACCACAAAGAAAAACAAGGATTTCCTTCCTATTCCAGTGAATCCGTTTGTGGACTATACGTCCCGCCGAACAAACGGGTAAACATGGTCGCATAATTTTAGACGAACCTTCGGTGATGGAGAGGCGGAAAGAGAGATCCTACATCAACCAGACGGTAGGTGCAAATACCCACACACACACACTCACTGTAATAAAATGCGACACATCCGTCTGAGTGAGTCACGGAACGAAACTCTTTGCAAACCCTTTGAGAAAACGCACAAAAAAGCGGTTTGAAGAAGCGATCATTTGCAGAAACCACACTGTTGAATTGGTTTTAACCGAGATCTCCGAGTGACAACAAGCAGGCTGAGAAAGCGGAGGATAAGAGGGTTTGCCGGGGTCGTAAAAATCGGACCGCCGTAAAAATATGTATCAAGTTTCGCACGGTCTCGGCCGGTGGCGATGGATTGCTCCGAGGGGTCGCATTTTGTGTCTGGTTGGGGAATTCCGTTCTATTCTGATTGGGAGGAAGAAACGATTCAGCAACATATATCTCCCAACCAGCATCTCTGTGTTTGTGTGTGTGTGTGTGCCAGACCGGCACATATAATTCCAAAAGATTCGCAGCAACGGTTTGCCATTAGAACGGCTGGGCTAAAGCGAACTTGGGATCCCGAGCGACAACTCTCTATCCCCAATTTACTGGCTGGCTGGATAATATAAAGCCGCACCGCGACAGTTCCTCCTCCTCAAGGTCTGCATGACAGATCGCCCCGTCTACAGTATCGCTTGAACGTTTGGAAAAGGGTGTCTGTGCGCGCGAGCGTCGAACAGTGCCGGATGAAGAGACCACGCAAAGCGGAACTGCTCTAAACGGGTCACACAGAATCACGGACCTGCGGTGACTGCGCGTTAAATACGGAAGGTCATCCGTCTCTAGTGTGTAAGCTCTTCTGCGTGTTAGTGACAACTGTTGATCTGTCAATGCTCCAACTTCACGCTGTGCAACACCATTACCAGCAGCGGGCACAGCATGCACGGCATTTGAGCTCAGATCCCATTTACCCCATTTCCGGTTATTGTATCAAGTCACACGGAACCTCCAATTCTACAGTACAACGGGATCGCCACACACACACACACAACAAACATTCTAGTTCCGTTCTGTGCATCAGAACCGTGTGGTGTCATTTTGCAGGCAAAGTTGTCCCTGTACCAAAAAGTTGAATGACATATGATTTTAAACAAACATCCCAAATTTGTACATTGAGAAGTTTGACAAGGTGTTGATTGATTTTTGTGTGTCACAGCATTCCACGGAATCGCCTTCCTTCCGTTGCGTTAAGGTTACGCTTTATTTGTCTCACTTATCGCTCGCCTCCGATGATCGATCGTTGTTGTGGCAAGTAATTCGCCAATTATGGTGTTACGATGTATAATGATTTAGCGATGTTCCTGTAATAATAGGCTAATTGTTGGGTTAGCCGTGCGGGAATTGATTTGAACACCAATCACTCGTGCTTGAGTGCCTGAGTTGCGTTGGCGAGTTTTACACGTTCCGGATTTGTTGGCCGGGCAGGACAGTACAGAGGATAGGAAAGGGTAGTTTTGTTGTAGTGTTCGACGAGTTTGGTAATCAGCTGGTAGATAATTGCTCAATGGAACAGAATTGTGATAACGCTTTTCCAGTGAGTTATTGTGGTTTTTAGGCTGTAACACCTTGCATTGTATTTAAAAATCAATTTTAAGTTGAATTGTGATGGATTGGAGTAGATTTAAGCTACCAAGCATGTCATGATTTCTATTGGGTTTAATAGATAAGACATGGGAATTTGAAAACTGAGAAGCAGTAATTGGCTGTATACAGTAACTGGTTTGTATTATCTAATTATTCGGACATTTTGTAACTAGTTGATAATCTCGTAACTTACTTACTTCCATCATTTACAGTAGATTATTATCATCTTTAGTACACATGAATCAGAACTGTGATAAAAAGGAAAACAGGTGTCAACTTAATAACGAGTCTCAGCCTTTTTAAAGTCCTCTTGAATTACTATGAATTATCTCCAACAAGTGCTGCATACACCTGAAGGCTCATCTCATAACACCACACCTGAGAGTATGCTGTGACATACTGCATCTCACTGGTTTTGAGCATTTTTGCCAACCTTTTTGAGTGCATTGAAAACCGGAGACCACTCGGGAACAGTGGCCACCCCAAACGCTGCCCAATCTCCTCCCAGTCTAACATTCAATGATCAAACGAACTTTGTTATGCGAGTTTGCCACCCGGAGCACTTGTCATCAGCTACCAAACACCCCCATAAACCCACACACAAACACACTATTCCGGCGCTGAGCCAAAAAACACACAAAAAACCCTGAATGCTCCAAACCACTCTCCCTTTCGATGTGATGTGGTGGTATGTACTACACACCATCATTGCTTTCTTTCCTCCGCCGCTCCCTATCGGAGGTCTCTGTGGGGGGAGGGAGGGGGGGAAGGGGGGGGGGGGATCGCACAAGTACCGCAGCAACAAAACCCAAACTGCTACACATAACCAGTGTCAGTGTCAGTGCATCATCAGCCGACCAATCGCTGACCGGAAGAACACTTCCGACTGCGTGTCTGTGTGTACATTAGAAATACACCGACCGAACGATGCTGTTGCGACTGGGTTGGGTGCAAGCCGGCAGTTGCTGCACTGGGGACACACATTGTCCGATCGGAGGCTGAGAGGGTTGAGAGACGGCAGAACGACGAACACTCATCCCATGTGTGGGGCGCTTCCGCTTTGCTAACGCAAAACCGTCACCTATCGTCGGCGGGGGTTGGGGGTTGGGCGGCCCTTACCAGACCGGAAGCAGCACCAGCAGTGGCAGCAGTAGCAAAGGGAACGATCGAAACCGTACAAAACAGGTCTGCACAAGGAGATGGTACAAATTGTTGAAAGTTTGCGTGACCACCAGGTATGATGAGGCAGAGCAGCAACAGCAGCACGACACAGCATCTCCACACAGCATACGTACTGGAAGTCAAGCATGGGATGCCGTTTCTTTTTGTCTTGTTGCCTTGCCTCCGGCAAATATGGAGCAATTCATTAGAGTTCGAGGAAGTGGATGACAATGAATGTCTAACTTCCACGGCAATTGGATGTATGATTTCCAGTCATTTACTTCCTTCTCCTTTCTACAAGCTCTGGGGATGGTGCATTAGAACATTGAAACGACCAACTTTACACTATTGAGGCAAGATGTGCCGGAGCGCATACTGAATTCAAGTTAAGCTCAATAGTGAGGCCGGAGAATTGATCGCAAAACATAAGATTTGCTCGCTATCACCACGTGTCCACGAGCGTCAAGTGACATTTCTTCTAAACACTTATGCTGACCTTTCAGAAGCCGGACACTAATTGCCTAGTTGATAATAAACTTCCCCACTGGTTCATTAGTTTTAATTCTCCCGATCGGCAATGAGCGCAGTTCGCCGCTCCGTTTCAACCACAGCGAGTGTTAGCGCAAGAGTGAGTAGCTTAAAATTGGTGATGATTACCGATGCATAAAACATGATGCAGGGCCGCGGCAACATCGTCTAACATTCAACCGGTCGGGACACACGCTCCGCTGGGAGTCCATTATAAAATGGTAATGGTTGTAGTGAGATTTATTTTACTGTCATTGTTTCGTGATGCTCTGATTGCACGATGCGTTTCCATTGGGGAACGTAGAGTAGTCCTTTCTTTCGCGGTTAGAAAAGACAGTTGAAAGTGTGCGTCTGTGTCTCGCTCTATCCTGAAGCAGCTGAGTCATAACAATATGGACAGCAGCATAAAACAAAGCCGTTTCAAGACAAGCAAATTAGCGTCTGAAAGGCTCGTTGCTGCTACCGGCATCGGACGACGGCGATCGAAGACAAAAAGTCTGGAACAACAACTTCTAACGTTGATGCTATAAAACAAACACAGGAAGGAGCTGGTCGATGCTCCAGCCGAGGTCTCCATAATCGTGAACTCACGCCGAAGATTCACGTCGTGGAAGAAAAGATCAACTTTTTGCTACAGCAACACCATAAACCGCGCGCTAGCAACACTTTCACTTTCTCTTGCGCTCGATCCAAACGGAAAGGGGGGAAGTGAAAAAAAATCTATTTCCTTTGAGACATTCTCATTTGCAGAGTTCCGCTTGTGTGTGTGTGTTTTTTTTCTACAGAATTGTATAAAAAAGTGTTTATGTAAGCTCTTATTTTTTTAACAACTTCCTTTCAATTTCCTCGTCGTGCTCGTCGCTTAATCTTACAAAACACACTGTCACGCACTGACTGATGTATCTGTGTGTGCCATCTTGTAGACATGCGTGTGCGTTGTGCCATCGGTGTAAGAGGATTGCTGTGCCTCCCTCCTCCCGACATCCTTTTCTCGGCACCGGCGGTCAGATCGGTTCCTGCCAGTTACTGTCCTCTGTTTGCTATTTGATTAAATCAGTTTGGCCGTTTCGTTAAATCGTGCTTTTGTTTTTGTCACCCGTTGCTTCTCGCGGGTTTATTAAAAGGGGCGCCTGCCTTCGCTTTCTGGATTCCCCACCAGCTCTTTTATTGATAATGTGGAGGAGAAAGCATAAAAAAAAACTATAAAGCCATAGCAATAAGGCAAAAGGATTTTGGCGAAACAGTTTTGAAATCTGGAGCAAAGGGACTGTTTTTTTTTCGGTTTGCTTTTAACATGGAGAGCTTTCCGCTTTGCCGACTATCGAAATGTTCAATACGGAACTGGAGGATAAAAGCTCTATAGCAGTACAGTATTATGCAGAACCGGTATTCGTATCTGTAGCTTGGCCCGTCCTTTGGGGTAGCTTTCGTAGGACGGGACAGACATATATATTAAGGCACCGTGTCTGAACCTTTCAGCACTATTGACACAGTTTAAAATCCGTTGCAAGCGGGGTAAACATAAATGCACGCAATCGAGATGGATGAGAGAGCTCTGGGAATGGAACTATTCGAAAAAGCGTAAATCAAAATGAACCATGCGCTGCATTAAAGAGCACAGAAAAATCGAAAATGAATTTAAGGATTATGAGACTACATAATGAACAATTTCTTGTCAAATTGGAGGTTGAAGGAAGGGTTTATATGATGTGTAATGTACAGAAATAATCGTGCAATATTACTAAATTTTACCAAACTATTAATGTTTGGTTCTACACGCCGCACAAACGAAAGAGTTTTGATTGCTCTCGAACCGTAACACCGTTCGACCATTTCCATTCCCAATGTCGACCATGACGGTCTTCATAACTTGGTTCCGTCTTACAAAGAAGTTCCGTGCTCACCTCAACAAGAATATTTCGGGTCAATTCGTGTGTGTTTTTTTTTGTGAGCGAACGAATTCAGCCAATTCTGCCAAAAGCGTACACCTCTTGACCTAGAACAGCAGCTGCACGCTTAATCAATTCCGGGTTGGAGGATTGTTTTTTCCCTAGCCTTTTGAATTCAGAATTCAGCGTTCAAATCCAAACGACTGGGCGACTGGCTGCTGCTGACTGCCCACCATGGGCGACGAGGAAAAGGGATGTTTTTCATTGAAAGATAAAAATATTAACTTCATTCAAGCAAAAAAGTAGGCGAAGGGAGGCATGAAGAGACGAGAAAAGGTAAGCGAGCGCGTTCGATTTTAGATGTTTATGTTTTCGTGGCGGACGTTTGATGTGCTGTGAGCGCGCGGAATTCGGCCATCGCTGGGGCTGCGCGACGACGTCCTTGAATGTTTTCTATTTTATTTTATTTTGGTAAACACCCATTCCACGGTCGTGTTGTTGTGGGTTTGGGATGTGAAACAAACAAAGTAAAAATAATATGATGGAACGACAGATCGTGTGTAGCGAGCCGCCAGTGGATTGTGGAAAATTAAACTTTAATAACACGTCACAGCTTCCGGTGCCGTGAATTTGATGGACAGCAGAAAACAAGTTGGCTTTGGGAGCACCTCCATCTGCCCTTCGGTGACATTCGATCAGCGGGCGGATGTGATCGGTAGAAGTAAATAGACGATAAATGGGTGGAAAATAGATACACAACAGCTGGTGTAGTAACGCGACGCGCTGAAAAACGCTCACGCCTCCCCAGCGTCAAGCAGATCGAAGATGGATGGCACAAACCTCCTCCTACCTTCCTCCTTTGCGCCTTCCCCGTGCAGTGAAAGCGAAGCTTTATCGCGCCATCAATTATGCTGCTAATACATCGGCAAAGTTACGACCAGTGCTATCGGCACGGAACAAACAGGCTGAATGTGAATTAAAAGGCAGCAGTTTACCGACCGACCGACCGGCCGCCACACCATAAAGTTGCCCAGCCTAGTGTCGGATCACAAACATAAGCTGTTTGTGTGCCTTTGCCCGATAAGGGAAAGGCGACCGATAAGCGGGACGGCTCAAAACCCCACAAGCAGAGGGGGGTTTTATGATTATGCTTATCCGTGCATAAACGAAATCATCACCGATGCGCTGATGATGGGCTCAGTTGTCATCGTCGAGAGGATGTTGTGTTTTGAGGAAAATGAAATTATTGTCTGACGATAAAGTAAATTTTTAAATAAATATAAAACAAAAATAAAAGTAAAATAACATACAAAAGTTACCGAATGTCATTAAGGCAACACTTGGAGACGCTCCACATAATCGACCGGAGAAGCGCGGATAAACTCTGGACCGAAGAAGCTTTTCATATCCGGTGAGAAATTTGCTACATTTTCAAGTTGCTTTCCCTGCCTTCAAAATATTCCCAAAAAGGGTTATTATCGAGCAAAAAGTTTCGGGTTGCGTTCCCATTTTTCATTTGGCTGTTGATGGGGTCAAACAAAAACACACACCCTTAAGGATTTATTTTCCTTTTCCGAGAGCAAAGCCACTGTCATCACTCACGGGAGAGGCGGTTTGCAGCTCATTAGCATGCATTTTTTGCAAACGCAGAGAAAAAAACTGTTTCCTAAGACGCAGAAAATGTACAACCAGGGCAGAGGAAAACGTATTTTTTTCTCCAAACTGTATGACACTGCGGTCGGTACAGGCGGGAAGACGAAGTTCTACCAGAAATCCGTCGCTGCTTATCGCGGGGAAAAAGTTTAGTAACAGTAAGCTTTTCCCCCCACAAAATATTAACTCTCTACATTTGGTAGCTTTTGCGTGGGTTACCCAACACTTTTCCCTGTGTTTATTGGGTTCCCATTTTTTGTCGGACCAGGGGTTTCATCCTTGAATTGTGAAGAAAAACCAAAGCCAGAGAGAGAGAGAGAGAGAGAGAGAGAGAGAGAGAGAGAGAGAGAGAGAGAGAGAGAGAGAGACAAGCACAATATGACCGAACAACATAACAAAAATAAAAAAAAATATATAAAAAACTTCCTATTTCAATCCTTTCCGAGATGTGGGAAGTTGGTGCAACTGGACGAAACATAATTGCGAAACTTCCTACACCAAAGGTGGAAACAATTGGCGGGTGGAGAAGTTGTGGCGCTGTGTGGGCAGCAGTTTTTAAATAATGAGTGAGAAAATGGTTCCCAGCAAGGTGGTTATTACTTTTGTGTTTTGTTTTTGTTTTCATTACCGCAGCGCAATTGTTTTTGTCGAAGCAAAAAAGCGTGCGCACGTGTGTGGGATGTTTGGAATAAATTTGTTTTCCACCTGTAAAACTCAATACTGAAAAAGGGTTTGTTGTTTATCTCGAGCCCGGCCATGAAAACTCTTTCGATTGCGTTAGTCGTTAGCAGTTGTGTTTGACCCACCGCACACACGAGAACTTTTCACCATTTCCAATGTTTATTAGCGGCCGTATTGTATGCGTTTTTAGTCGCAGAACGTACGATTGTTAACACGCAGCGAAATTTATTGCGAAACATTTGACAAATAACGTTGCACGAATACGTCAACGGTTGAACTTTTTTATTAATTTTGAAATCTTGAGAAATCATCCCACCATGATAAACTTTTAAGGCACAACGATCGCGAATTCGATATTTGGCGGAAAGCTTCCATTTTTTTTTGTTTACAACAAACATGAACTGCTGATTGGTGAAGCGTTAGGCGGCGCTCTAGCAGCAATCGAACACGACATCCGATACGAACAAACCCATATAATTATATGGAGTTGCCTGTCAGACACAAACAAACAAACAAGACAAACATCGAGTCGAACATGTCAGTTGATTCTGTCTGTTGACGTTCGATACCCACCTGTGCTTTGACTACCTGTGACAGCCAAACGCTTCACGGCTACAATAGATAGAATTCAATTCGGGACATTTTCAAGTTCGTTTACGTAGTTTGTCTCTTTTTCTTCTTAAAATGGCGTGCAAAATATTTAAAATAGCTATCAATAATTATTGTAATGCTTCACAATCAATTATAACATCAAATATATAGGTTTGAAACGTATTGAACTATTGCGTGTAAATAATGCACTGTATGTGTTTTGGCATGGACGTTTGTTTACATTTTTCAATATTAAATTTGAATGATGTTTATGTTATTGTTGATGTGAATAACTAGTAAATTGTTGGTTGGATCTTCCCCCTGCAGATTGATATTCATTTAAACTATAAAAATGCTTCATTTTCGAGATGAAAAGATAGGCGTATTGCAGTGCATCATGACAGGTCTACAAGACATCGAACAGCTGACAGAGCGCCTATTGAATAGAGTCGTGTTTGTTTGTCTCGTTCGATTGGTCCCAGAGCGCCACCTTACCTGTCGATTATTTCGTACAGCTTTGAATTTTGCTGTGTTTGGCTTCTCGATAAAATTAATAAATAATATTAAAAAATATTAAAAATCTTCTGCTCTTTGAGGTGTTTTAACGCTTTTGAGCTGTTTTAAGCTAACTTGAGCCATTTTAAGCTAAAACTTCTTTGAATTTTACAAATCAAATCGAAGAGAAAAGCTACCATAAGCTGGATTGAGCTCCATTCCAAGCCCTTGTACATATAGACTACTTTCAAATGGGTGACAACAGCGCATAAAACGTTCGTTGCTCAAACAATCTGCTAATTTAACGGAAGCTAATTTTATACGCACGACCAGCAAAACTATCATTTGCACTTCACTTATCAGTGTAAACAGTTCCCCCCGGTAGCAACAGTAACACGTTACCCATCGAGACATGGTGCACCGCCGGCATGCTTGCGTCCCTCGAGCATTTTGTTTCGTCCAGCCAGCAGCAGCCCGCGCCCTAGAAACTGCCTCATTTCCACCGAGCACTAGAAACAGGCGTGCGAAAAAAACAAAACAACATGTCTTATCACACATTTCATCACAGCCAGAGGCCAAGCCAGGCCCTCCAGGCAACACATCATACAGCAGCACCCTTCTTTTCCCGTCCTTTTTTTATCCACCCAAACACAACCTTAAACCCGATGGGAAAGGGAACAAGCTTGCTCCGTTACTTGCCCAACACACAGGGAACAGCGAGAGGTGTTGTGTTGCGTGTGGCGAAATCCAAAGTGGGGTGTCCTTCTTTCATTGCGTTACCGAATGTCGAACCGTTGGGCTCACGGCGGGCTGCACCTGCTGCATCGGCGGTGCATTGCGTGTGAGTTTTTGCGAGTGCGTTGGGAAAACGGTGGCCGCTCCACCACCATGCCACCAAGTTCGTTCAACCGAGCGTTTGCGGGGCAAGGTTTGGAGCATTTTTTTGCTCCCACACTTAGTTGCTGTTTCTATGGAGTAGCAGCAGCAGCAGCAGCAGCAGCAAAGACTGTCACGGCTATCACTAGCGGTAAATGATAGTAGCTTTGTGTGTGCATACATGTGTGGCAATAGTTTTCAACGGGACCTAGATAACGTGTTCGTAGGCACACCGTCGGCCATATGTGACTATGGTTGCTGTTGCCGCGCGTTGTTGCACGCTATCTGTCGTGGGGAAGTAACAGTCCCGCCACCACCGGAACGATGTTGGACGTCCTTCCGACATGAAAGCGGCCGTTACTGTGCCACCCCACCCTCCTGGGAGCGATATGTTAATGTTAGCATAGGCTACACCGACCACCGCTCGTCGCTGGCACAGCTTTTAGGGCCGAAAAAGTTCGGTCTGTGTTTGTAGGTGCGCGTTTACATTGCGGCAACGCGTTGGGCAGTAGTTTCGTGCATTCAGGGCAACTACTACATTAAAAGCTACAACTGCTGGAGCGCTGGCGGAAGGGCGAGGAACTGAACCGAGAATATAGGACAGAGGAGCTTTACTTGCTCTGGCTAGCATTAGGCCGTAATGGGATGGGCCCGTTTAGGCATCTGAGCGACGCACCGAGGATAGTGTGAGGTAGTGATAAAGCACGGTGTAGCGTTCGGATTGTGTTGTGAGTCTTTTTTAGGTCGTGTGTGAAAAGTGTTAATATTATAAGTGGTGCTTTGCGTTTTATTAACCCACGCCAAAATATTACTCACTTCTAGTGGTTGTTCACGCTACAGAAAATTTCCGTCGAAAAAGACCCTACGGCGCCAGCCCAGCCCTTTTTATAGCGAATTGCGC
>KI920918.1:0-14846 GCA_000473525.2 Anopheles melas | reverse complement strand
CCTCTCAGCTGCGTTGTATTTTCAGTAGCTTCGACCAACGCCCGATCAATCAACGCCACAAATATGTCACAATCGACAAACGTTGTGGTTTATGGCCTCCCTTTGCGCGCGTGCCTATGTGCTGTGAATGTACAAACACCCTTCGTTAAATGATTGATATGTTTGATGCAAACCACACGGCCAGCCTTTGCGTGAGCGTATATGTGGTTGAATTTCAATCTTCAGCTGGTTTGGTTGCGGTGCATTCCACCGCCAATGCGTCAGTCACTGATCAGCACAAAGTGAAAAGCAACAGCTCCACTAAAATTGAACCAAAAAAAAAACAGCTTGTACTACCAAAACCCCTATGTCTGAAGGGAATTGAATTATCATCAATGAGGCAACAACGATGTGTTTATGAACAGGGTATGCGCAAGAGGATATGTTAACAACCACTCAAAATAGTTCAGCAACATTAATTTTAAAGTTGACCCCGATAACCACTGAGCGGTATGCATTGAATGAGCTGCAATTTAAACATTCCGAAGTCACAATCGGCTGTTTCAACGGTGAAGCAATATTAATGCGTCGATCGATGAGCTGCATATCAATTAATTATCATTATTCAATTACCAGCGTTATAATTAATTTCGATGATGATTCGCCTTTATTGTGACAACAATTTGCATCATCATAAATTGGTCTCGGTTGATCGGTGTCATTTGTTTTACCACTGCCTGAAACGTTTGGATGCGTTCATAAGTACTTCAACTTAGGCAGCTGTTCTCAAAGGCTATCAAAAAGTGTGGCCTACGCGTAAAAAACACAAAAACGCATTCAAAGAACAGAATTTGTATTAATTGACGATCAGTGACGTTATCGGTAGAGTCAGAAAGTCCACAAAAACCTTTAAAAAGCAGACAAAAAGAATTACCACACAAACAATAATCGGGACGTAATTTGTGCAGCAATTCTACCACGATAGGAACAAAAAATAGTTAAAGAATACAACAAAGACCACACTGATTGCATGCTTCATTGCAACAATGCAATGAATATGTCAGTATAAATACACATTATTTATGCCTTTATGATAATTCATCACAACACAAAATACTCTCGAGCCAACCGTACGCCAGTAGCTTATCCTTGGAACTGCAGCGCATACGTACCTTTGTTTGCAGCAGAGAAGATAGCACAAAAGGTCAGTCAGCGTTGATCCGGAAGTGTGCATGACAAGGGTTTGCAAATAATATACTTTGCTACATTTTTCCTGTTATGTCCTCCGCACAAGCGATGCAAAATGCATGCATATTGTATATTATTGTGTGGAATTGGAAGCATAAACGAGGTTTTAAATCTTATTCCAAGTATTTTATTAATTACGTATAATGTCTCTTTGGTTTTTAAAAAAATTGGAAATTAATGTAAGAAATAGAAAATTCTCCTGCAATCTAATACCCGTATCATTTAGTTTTATTGTGTGGAATACTATAGCTTAACAAATATATAGCAACTTAGCAACTGAGCAACTAATTATAGGAAGGATATATAAGTATTATAGCAGCATTCTATAAGCAGCGTGGATAATACTTGTACTAAAACCGCTATTTAATTTTAGTACAAAATGTGCTATTCTGTAGATATAGTTTCATATACCGAAAAGAAAGCATATACAAAAATTAACAAATCGTTATAGCATCGATTCAAAATAAATTTTATGGCAATGTTTAAAGGCACCGAGCCGATAATACTCAGCATTTTTATAGTAAAAACATTACTTCGAAAGGAGCTTTATAGTACACTGAAGGATATTTTACCATAAAATTATTTTTCCATAAGCCAACAAAGCAAAAGGACACTCATGATGCGTAAAGTACAATGCGGCATATTATACTCGGTGAATAAGTTTCAGTGTGGAAGTTTAGGTTTAAAAAGCTTTGTTTCTTGATTTGCAGAGCTTTCAAATAGTTTACACTGAATCAACTACAACAATACCTTCTTAGTTTTATGGTGCAAAAGCATCATTCTAATTAAGCAAATTCAAATCAAATTGTATTTCATTTTGTATGATTAATGGCATCATTTCAGATAAATAAGTTATCTGAAATGATGCCCTTAAACTAAGTAAAGGAAATGTAATTTTATTAGAATTTGAATTGATCAGAATGTTGCATTTTTTCGTTTGATTTGTATAAATGTTACACAGTCAAATACAATGTCCACTACACCCTACAGAAACGTGCATTCTTTACCACTTCCTAAATGTATCTTATAAGTAAAAGTAAAACGCTCAAACCTATTGATGAAAAGGTTGCGATGTTTTTTTTTCTGTTTCCCACTATCTTGCTTAGAGGTAACACTGAACATAGTGCAATCGAGTTTAGGATTCACTCTTCCATGAGAAAATTCCGCTTCTCGCCGAACGTTAAACCACATCACTCTCTTTTTGAAACACATCAAAACAAAATACTGCACGCACTCGCTTGTTCGCCTGCTTACTACCAGAAGGTTAATCTTCAATGCAAATGAAGCCATCCGGGGAATTGAAACTCAAGATCAAACGGAACCATTCGACGAGGTTGCTCCAAGGTACGACTTCAGCGAAAAAGATAAAACTACCAAAGCTGCGATACCACGTGCTGCATTCGAGAAGGTGAGATAAAACCGTAGCTCTGACGGTACTTTTTTCTGTTAAAGTTGAAGATGATGATGTTATCGTCCGTGTTTTGTGATCGTATGTTGTCCCCGGATGGGTTTACCTTTTCCTTTTTTTCTACTTTTTTTTCCTGGTTCGGTTGTTGTCGCGTGTTGTCTCCTTTTCTCCCAATATACAGCGTGCGTACGTTTCGAAGCTCAATTCGTTTATCGTTTGTTGTTGGGAGAAAAGCAAGTTAAAAAAAGGTTCAACTCATAGAGAAGCTCCACATTTCTTCAAGAGTCCTTTTTTTCATGACAAACACAAGCACAAAGACCATCGGTACGTCAATAAAGGCAGTAGTGTCATCACTGTCCGCACAAGTATCAATTAGGGTGGTAATTTTGGGACCGAGATTTGAGATCGCGCCCGATCGTTGCTCAGATATCGTGCTTTTATTTTGCCGCTTGTTTCTGCCTTTTTCACAGAATGTCCCTCAGATGGGGCGCCGGTCCAAAGATGTCTGCTGTGGCAGTGGGTTGCTCGGTAAACGAATAAGAGTGATAATTTGAGCTGTTGTCCGGGTAGGTTCGAAACCGTCAAAAGTTTTACTTCTCTCTTTCGCCCCTTAGTACAGTGGTGGAAGATTCCTATTTCTTCTTTACACTGCGCTTGTTAAAAGTGTGACAAGGCAAACGAGTCGAAGAAAGGAAGCCACTAAGTAAGAGCCCTTTCAAAACGCTTTGGCCTCACGGTCGTGTCCGTTTTAACGATGGTTGACAGTTAAATTTGTTTTATGCGCTCGTCGAGTGTTAATATAAAGCAAAAATAGAACGATAAAGAATAAAAAAGAAGACGGAGCACACAAGCGGCAGGAGCCATCCCCTGGCACACATTATCGCATCGGTTGCTGCTGTACAACGGCTTCCGGTACACGATGATGGAGGTAAAATAGGGGACACGCCTTGGAAAGTTGACTTTTTGAAGATAAAATTTAAAAAAGACATCCACTAGCCGTGAGACCGGTAGAAGAACAGACTCGTATTGCTTTGCAGTGTGGCGTGTGCTTTATCTAAGTGTAATTTTCCACCTGATAGCAGCCATCGCCTTTGCACCATACCGCTCGATTAAGGCCACGGGGCGGCAAGAAAGTGATAGAAGAAGCCAGAAGAAACTTTTAGATGACCATCGTTGTCTAGTTGCTCGTCTCGTAAGACAAAAAAGAAAGCCTCATTGCCGTATGAACTGGTCTGGCGCAGTGTTTCCTGCTTGGACTGGATGGGTTCGTTGAGTGTCTTTGTTTTGATTGCCCTGACAAGATTGAATGAAATTCTCAATCAATTAGTTGAAGTACCGGCAGGAGGCATCCCTACGCTGTAATGGATTGTCTTCTTCTCCTTTTGTGAAAGAGAGTCTTATCCCCATTAAGTATGCATACATAAATGTTGTTCTATTGAAACTCTTTATCACAAAGCGGTAGAAAGCTTCAACCTAAGAACGGGTAAATGCTGTGAGTGGGTTTACTAATCAGTGCAATTACGTTGAAGTATGTGCAACTTCTAAACGGAGGTTCATGTACTATGTCAATCTTAAATCTGAAAAAAAGCCTTTTTCAATATTACAAACCTTAGCGGAATAATATTTTAAAATGCACGATTCAACTTTTGTTTCACATTGATTCTGTGACACTTTCTTTGATAAACAATTCTATATACTATACCCTATTGCGACTATAAAATGTTGTTAATACAATAGCATCACTCACCTATTATTATTTGCAGCAATCCAACCACATTCATTGGGATCGTCTAGTAATGGATCGTCTGGATGCAGCATAAAAAGAAGGACCTGTTGTTTTTCGTCCAGTGCGTCGTATTAGTTTGCTTTTCTTGCTGAGTTTGATCGGTTTTGCTTCCAAATGCACCAGATAGTTTCATCAATTTTTTATACACTCTTGATTTGCCGATATTTTTCTGAACTTCCAATCACCAGAGCCTGTGGCACCACTGTCCACTGGCATCACTTAACTGTCAGCACGATTTAATCATTTAACGATTATTTGAAGTAGTTTCAGCATCACACTTGCCTTAGTAATGTGGCGTTCACTGTAAAGTGCTCTTAAGTCATCGGCAAGTTATGATATCAGCTTATCTTACACTTCGTATAGTTTGATCTCAATTTTCTGTGTGCATATGTGTGTTGACTTAAACGATACCACTCGGCGAGGAGAATAAAATTCATGCACAGCTGGCCACCGCCAGTTCTTGGGAATTGCGTTGCGTATTTTATCACTCACCGTCAAACGCGCCAGCGCTACTTCTGTGGCTCCTGTGCAAAGTCTACAAAAAAAACGTTTAAAGAGAAAGGAAGCACAAAAAACACAACTTTAGAGTGGTGAAATTCAAACAGAGAATAGGAAGAAAAGTACACAAGCAGTGATAAGAAAATTGTGTTAGTATTCCATCGGGAACAGCTCAGGTAGAACCTGCTGCTGCTCTCTGCTCAACCGTAGGACCTTGAGAAACACCTAAAATGGAACAAAAAAGTACGAGAAAACGGCGGATGGTGAAGGGAAGGCAGAAGAGGGAGAAAAATACATCGAAACTTTTCCAGCGTCCAATGTTTGCAATCATCCAATCGAACCGCTGAGCAAGCAGCAGCGGCAAACAGGACATGACTGGAATTTTTTAAACCAAACCGCTTGCCCCAATCAAACGGAGAAGCCAAACCGATCTGTAAGGAAGCTTTCGTTCTTCTTCTTGGGGTGCAAAGTGCGCTTTCCTTTCACGCGGTAAAGCTTAACCTGTGGTAAAACTCAAACGAGAGTACCGAATTTTCAGCATTTTGGTTCTTTTTTCAGAAGTAAATGGAGGACCAGGAAGGAGTGCAGGGGGCAAAACCTTTAAGAGCAGTTTAAGGGCAGCAGAAATAGATTTGTTACAGCTGATAATAGCTGACCTCGGTGGGAAAATTTCCAACTCTCCTGCTTTATCCACTGAAAAAAAAATCCAGTATTCCAAACGAACGCCCAAGCATTCCCAAACCCGCTTAAAACCTTCTTTATTGCCCGGGATCATGATTCCGGGAACAGTTCGAAGCTCATTAAACAACCCTTGAGTTACTGATGGCAAGGCGGTTTATTTCTACATCTTTTCCCCAGTACTTTTCTTTCAGTTAAGGCTTGGACAAAATGGTGCCCCTTCAGGGTGCCCCAGGGGGAGCTACTAAGTGACTTCTCCATTTACCTTGTGCCCTGCTGTGGTGCACCATTATGGTGCTGGTGTCAGGAGTTAATGAGTGCGACGATAATGGGCATCGTCCGTACGGTAAACTAATTTAGAAGATTTATAGACATCAATTGGCTTAGGTAGAAAGGGGTAGGTGCTGTGGCTACAATGACCAAACGGGATCAGTAAATTCCCGAATTCCATGTGACCATGAGTGTCATAATTTAAGGAAAGAATAATTGATTCCCTCTCCACTATCGTGCGCAGCTGTTAGAAAGGGCTACTAATAAAGGCATTGAGATCGAACTAATCACTTTGCATATTGTTATGTGCATCAGCGCATTTGTTTGGGGCTTATCGCCATAATTTACGAACAAACAAAAAACTTGGCCTAAATGGCACAGGGCCAGTATTGTGTTACGAGCTGAATTTAAATTGTTCACTGTTATGAATATTCAAACGATCAAATGGACGAAATCTAAGGCACCGATACGTTATTCCTCGATAAAGAGCACTTTAAGTAATACATTTCTCACGAAACATCCTAGCCCACACTAGCAAAATCTTATACACCGAACACCGAGCTCTGTTTTGCTAATCGAAGAAAGCAACATTGTACAAGAAAACCAACACCTTATTGATGTTAAGCTTGGAGCGTATCTTTCTGTTGGAGTTTTGCGGTTACGGCCACATCTGCTACCGCGAAGATGAATGCATAGCACCCGCTTCACAGCAACATATTATGAAACTAATGTAACTCAGCTCAAACTCGTCCACGACATTTAAACCACGCTGCGGTTGACCACACAAAATTGCGTGTGCAAACTTTAGCTCACACTCAGCTCCAGAATTTTGCAGAAAAACAACACCCTCTGGTAGCTCTTTAACTATGCACCAAATGGTTAAATGCTGCCGAATTTCTTTCCTCATGTAAAAGAATTACTGGAAAGTGCGTACAAAATAGGCGTTATAATTTAAAACATGGACTAGTTAATTTTTTTCCTTTTCGAGCTGATGATGGCTTCAAACCAACCTCTCATAGGCCTGGTAGTTTGCTCAGCAACCATTGAGCTCTTGTGACAACAGCCGATGCTTTAAATCCTCGCGCAACAGCATCGACCCCGATGACAGTTGCTTCCTTCGTTCGGAATCACCTATACCACATCCCGGCACACAGGGACCTCATTTCCCGTGACATGGCAGTTGTGGAGGGGTGAAAAGTTATTTCTCAAACTGTGTGGCAATTTTCCCCGTAGATAAATGACTGTGAGCTGTCGGGGCTTATGGTATCGCGCGAGCTGGCGGTTTTTAGTGTCACCGGCACGCGATGAAGAATCGTTTGCCGTGCAACCGTCCGCGAAGGTGGAATGGGTGAGCGATGGCTGTGAAACATTATCAGTCTTATTTTCAACCGCCGCTAATGCGCAGGGCTGGAAGGTTGTCGGTAGGCCTCCAACCGGCACCAACCCAGGGTTGGATAATTTAAACCGGTACGACTACTGAACAATGCAAAAATCCGAAAACAAAACACTCAAAAGCACAGAAAGGAAATAAAAAAGAAGGCACATACCGAGTAAATTAACAGGATAGCATTTTGGGTAGGTAGGATCACGATAGTTATAATTCATTGTTTTAAATACACACATACAAACACACACTCACGATGACGATGTAGAGCCCGCTTTTCGGGGAACTGTTTTGTGCCTGCATTCTACAACGTCGAGTTCAGGGAAACATCTTCTAAGAAAAGCATCAAGGCTATTCAAAAACAATGCGCCCTACGACATCTTCGGTACCAAAGCGTAAGGTAAAACGTAAAAACAATCATAAACCAAACCATACACGTAATCGTGTTCCGTTTAAGGACAAACGCCATTCCACACCGGATGAGCGCTACACAATGCAAAGTGTCCGCCAACGGGTTGAGCTACGATACCGTGGGTCAGTACTAGGATCAAATACGATCCTTTTGTTTTCATTCCACGGTTTTTGTTAAAATGCGATGAGCCCATCGAAGGGAACCAAGATTTTCCCAAGACGGTCTCTCTTTGTTTGCACCGGAAGGACCGACCGAGCGAAGAACCAATCCGGTGGTCGTTCATTGCAAACGTACAAAAGAGGATGCGCCCCAGACCCAAAAGGAGCATGTATTTTACTTCTGAGAAAAACGGGCGATTGTTGTGGAGGATAAATTTGCGTGACAACCTAAAATAATGCTTGTGTTTGTGTTTTGTGTGTTGCGCACAAAGAGTCTCATGGGCAAATGGAATGGATATGATAGTGGATGAAAAATTAAATAATTTACTATAATTATTATTTCGGTGTACAATCAAAACATAACAACAATGTTTATGAAATCCGTTTTCAGCACCTTCCTCAAAACAATGTCTATGTTGTACAATGACAAACACAATGTACAAAACACCTTCAAAAATCCATGTACAATACTATCTGACGAACCCAAATAAACTTAATCTTATAGAATTAAAAAAAAATCTTCAAACGATTCTGTTCTGCTTTGGACAGATATCCGCAGTCAGCAAAAAAAACCATCATGAACTCTTACCACACGACCTGATGGGACACTGGGTAGCACAATACTTTCAATTTGCATTTCATCGACCTCAGCTACCACTACTCGCATCGTCAGCCAAACGAATCTGCCAATATTCAATGCCGTTAGCCGGCATCCCACTAGAAGAATGTCCCATTACGACTTCATTCGAGTTGGTGAACCTGCTGAACGAAATCGTACACTCGTAACTGACACACAAACGCATAAGAAACCCGGCTGGTCTATGGTCATGCAATCATAAATTTGCACAAAACCCGGTACGTCTGGATCCCTCCTGCAAATCCACACACACGTACACACTGTCTCTTGGAAGAAGAGGTACAAGTTCTCATTGTCATTGGCATCGCTTTGGCGCCTGAGCGCTCGGTCGCCCGCGGGATGCCGCACAAGATCGTTTCCCGTTGTGGGATGCTTTGCTTTGCAATTGTCGTTGTTCTAAATTTTTATTGCCACACCACCACAGTGCCAGATCTCGCGAGGGTGCGAGCGAAATTGTTCCATTTACCAAGCCTTGCCGCTAGTTTGCATTGTGGCCATACATTGGTTCGATTTCGAAGAACATTAACATCCCAACATGCCACCGTCACCGGGCATGCACGTAGGTACGGTGCAAGTGCATTCGCTAAAACCACCAACTAACCAAACAGCATACCGAGCGTTAGAATATCGCCATTTCTTCACCATTAAACGCGCGCTGCTTAGGGGCTTTGTCGGCTAGGGAAAAGGTGTGGTAGTATTTGTCGGCAAGAGAATGGAGACAACAAGACGGTACAGAAAATGGATGACTTTGGTGTTTCGCCGTTCGATTCAATGTGTATGCGCTCTACATATGCACATGTGTGTATGTGTTTGTGTGCAATGCTCTGACAAATTGCTTTGCCGCGTCGCCACCGAGCGTGTTCAAGAATGCGTTCCACAGAGCGCTCCACTGTTGAATGTCTCCAGTGAGGAAGTTCCGTCGTTCGAGTCGTGGGGGAATATTGGATGATTTTCCCCATGCGGGCACTGCTAACGCTTTGCCAGTGCCATAATCAAGTTGACCTGCGAGGTAGAGTGCTAGGTTGCTGTGCTTGAATCTGTAGGGATTTACATTTTTTTGCTGAGCTTTTTGGTACACATCGGCTGTTGGGTGTGGGCGATTGTTTGCTGGCGCCGTGACGCTTTCCTACCACCGGGGATGGGTGTGTCTGTTCAGCGTTCCCGACACGGTTAACCTCACATGAATAAGGAATGAAAAATAATTTCTCTACGTTTTCGTGACAGTTCCTGCTGGAAGTTATAAATAATTGAATTTCGCATCACAGCCGGTTTGTTGTCGGGTGGTATGCTCTGTGGGTGGGTAAGCTTTGGAAGAGCTTTTTCCATCCTATGCGTTAAATTTAGAGTGTATTTTCAAGTTGCTGGAACATCGCCAAGAAGGACGATTTCGTTTTATTTGTAACAGGTGCTTAAATCCTTTATTTCGATCAGCTTTAAGGGTGTCTTGATCTTGAGGTTAACAGCTTTGCCTCGAAGAAAGATAATCACTTTCAAACATAAACACATTGTAATCTGGTGACTTGTTAATGGTTTACCTTCTCCATAGTGTTTGTGGTGTTTTAGCCTGTTTCTTTGGATATTTATTAAGATGGATATTTAAATACGGTTTGCTGACAGTAGACATCAATTATTTCATTGAAAACCGTGGATGGTACGGGTGCGGCCAGGTGGAAGATGTTTATTTATAACAAATCTTCTGGTGGAAATTAAAACAGCATGCCGCTTATGGTCGAGATGTTGCGCCATAGCCTTTCATTCATTTTCCATGATCTTTAAGCACATCGGTAAACAGCAAAAACTAATGACGCAGAAACCGTAACCGTAGCGTATTCTTCAGACACCCGATGTTGGAAAGGAACTCGGTTTATCACAATTTAAATAAAGTGTGGATTTGGTTAATATTTTGGAAAGAATCACTTCAAAAGAAACATTTGTAGTTCATGCAGCTCGACACAAAAAAGTACAATTGTTACATTTCAGCAGTTCTAACATTCTAACAATATCCCTGGGACTATAATAACACATCCGATGGGACCATTCAAAGCATTGAACGCTGGAGAGAATAAGAGACAATGAGAAAGAGACAGAGCATTAAACAAATGCCACAACAACCACATAAGCTTCTAGCAGCTGTCGTACCACTGCCATGAAGGATTGCTCACAGTAAGAGTGTCCAACAATTTCGTAAAACTTTCGGCAAGAACACTCATCGCATACAGTATGTTGCTTCCGGTTTGGGCATCACACGCCAGACTTCACACCAGCCAGGAAGCTCATCCAACCACAGTCGAATGAAATTGTGTTGCCTTTGGGCCTTCCAAAAACATTGCTCCTCTAAAAGTTGGCTTGCCACTGGTAAGCATTTCGGTCCCGGAAATGGTTATAAAATGCTATGCCATGTTCCCGCTTGATCATCATCATGGTCGGTGAAGGGTTGGCAAGAAAAGCTTAATTAGTTGAACAAACAAACAAGCTGCCTTCACTGCCACTATAAGCTGACAAAGCGATGAGTATGTAGAACCCGTACTAGGAAGTGAATGCTTTAAAGTGACCCTTGAGCCTTAAGGTTACTGGAGCCCCTACAACTAGTCACTGGCCTTTACATACATAGGTAAACAGAAGCCAATGAGCAGTTTTTATTATTATTTTGACAGACAATGTCATTCCACTTTCACACCACAAAAAGGAAAACTATACTGCATCCGGCTTAAAGTGGTTGACAACAACCGTTTACCAAATACCACAGCACAAACTTGTCAAGAAGATTTACCAAAAGGAGTGTTGTGAGTGCCGTACCAGAAAGAATTGTTGTGAAATCGGTGGTGCTACAACCGACGAACGATGACACATGTCCTGAGATATCGCCATTCGATCACACACGAGCGGACTTGCAAAACAAGTACGATGCTTGATGCTATGCAAACATTATTGAAACCATGGAAATATCATTCAGAGACATCTTCTTTTCAGAGGGAAAAATGAAAACCAACAAACGACATTATATATGACATGGAGTTTTCTGTTCCATTGCACACGGCAAAGTGTGAAATCAAATTTATGAGCTGCTTGTCTACAATCAACGGTTTGATCCAAAAATTTAAGGTGCATCGCCGAACACGTGACGTGAACAGCTTGCATTTTCAAATTTCCGATGTAAATAACACAATCTATTCGTAATCCTCATTGGTGAAAGGAAGTATTTTACACGACCTCATATTTTGTCATACGTTGTTAAAATGGAGGTACGCTGCTGCTTGTACAGGTAATGAGCATCAATGTTACAAGTTTTACAGGATTCTAAGCTCAAAAACTTGGAACGTCAAAGATAGTTCTATCCCAGCAATCAGCAAAATACGCCTCGGGAACCGCAGGCGGTTTTTTAATTACGAGATGACGATTTTTAAATGTGCATGTATTTCATAGAACTTTGACACATTGTTGCTCTTGGTTTATCTATTTGGTTCTTCACTTCATCAATTGATCTTATATAATATTTCGAATGCTTCAACTTTGGTGATGAACTATGTATTGATAGATGTTATATGTACAACTTTACCAATACCCATCCCTATTTCTATGCTTATCTCAGTCAAACAAACAGTTCCCTCAAATTTTCTCAAATCTAAAATACGTTTTTTAAGCAGCGCAGTTAAAGCGAAATAAAGCTCAGCATATCTCATTTCAATTGCAAAACCTTTTATCGAAGCAGATGTTAGGTGATAAAATATATATTATTTTCCTAACCCAGGAGCCTCATTAGCAAACTTTTTGTAGTGCAGGTGCATGTAACTTATATTGTGATAAAATTTCATAATGTTCATCTGTTTCTTTTTTTTATCCCTTTTCACAGATACAGCAGCTCTCGTCCATATTAAATACGTGGAACCTTGTTTTTTGTGTGTATGTGTTTACATTAAAACATGTTCATACCATCTGTACCCTTCTGTCAAGCCTGAGCAACAAGGCAATTCGTTCTAATTGCCTCTAACAAGAAGCAAAAAACGCCTCCAAGCGCATACCCTTACATGAAATTGGTTCAAAATGAAACCTCTTTTCACGCACCATTTCCCTATTGCGCGAGAGTCGCGACAAACGCAACATTACGCCACTGCCAATGCTAACCATCTGCACGCACGCACCTCTACCAGCACCACCGTTGCCATTCCACACGTATTTTTAACCGTTGTTTTCCATAAGCTCTCTTGTACGCTCTTGCCATAAAATCGGTAGCCGCCTGGTAGTGGTTAGAAGGATGTGGAAAAGGGCGACGAGCGTTTTTCGCGACGACAGCGTGTCGTGCATACGTAAGTTGGCGTAGTGTCTGCTACAACGTACAATCGCGCTCGGTTGACACAACGGCGACAACGTTGCAGAAAACCTGACCTCCGAAGGATCGAACGGGGTGAGCAGTGTAATGAAAATAAAGCATCCACGATGCTCAGAAACTGTACTGTGTTGAGTGTGAGTTCTGCTCGGGAGCTTAGAGAATTATACAGAAAAAAGGGCCCAAAACCCACCCTACAAAACAGACACATAAGAACGTATAATGCTTCTGTTGACAGGTCCACGGAGCGATTTGGTTCGCGATCTGGTCGGGTAGAAAATCGTCCCTTTGGGTCGCTGCTCTGCTACAGCAAAGCACCGAACGGGAGCAAGTGAATAATGACAACGAGGAAAATTAGACAAGCGAAGGAGTTTTGACAGCGATGCGTTCGATTTGGTGTAGAGTTTTCGAAGCAGTGACGCTGCTAGGACCATCCCATTGATTTGTATGGACAGCTCACAGACTGGCTGTTGTTAATCGGAAGCAAAAACATCGACTAATCGCAGTAGCTGGAGATTAAGGTTCGCTGAGCAAAAACAGACAGCCGGAGTTGTTTATACGATATGTTTGACAGTGGAAAGATGGGAGCATATTGGCATTGTTACTGGCACTGCATCTGCTGCACACTCGAATATGGCATAATTTGCAATGTTATCTAGGAATTACACGATTATAAATGCGAGCTTTGTGAAGAGCTTGTTTTATTTCTGCTAAACTCAGATTATATGTAACATCTGATACATCTTTCATTCTTTTCACTTTGCTATTATTTATGAGATCAGCTATGACATATGTGCTTTTTAATAGCATTTTCACTTAACAGTTTCTGCATGCTGCATTAGTATTTTCTGTATAAATATGCATAAAATGAGTGCATGAATAGTGCAACAGGATTTGCTCATAAATTCACCTTTTTGATAGACGCATCCGGTTCTCACTAACATAATGTAGTTGTACATTTTTTATCCAGCTTACCGATTGTGGTACGGGTGTTAAAAACTGTTCAATCATATCGTTCAATGTTCTTCAAAATATTATTGAACTAGTGTACCAGTTGTTAATGAATCGAATTGATGAACCAATCAATAAAAAGAGGAAACATCACAAAAAATATCTTTCAGCAGCAACCACAACAACACAAATTTACATTTTACCTTTCCTAGCATAAAATCCCTCTTCCATTGCACATTCAAACTACATCCGGAGTAGTACTGTGAAAAATATTTTTGTTCTGGCCTAGTGGATGGGTAGTGGATTAAACTGCGGTTTAAAAATTGGTTGCATTTAATGATCTGCAGTTCCGCCCGACTTACTGATTATTCAGCGAAAGTGATCATAATTGTGGTTTATTTTTTATAACAAACTTCTACTACTGATGTTCGATTATGTGTTGTGCGTTCTGTTTTTTTTTATTTCCTTTTTTTAGTCAGAGATTTCAGAGCTTTATGATTTTGGTATTTTCAACAGCAGTACAAACTAGTAATCTGCTTTACTGGACCATAAAAAACATTGCAACTGAATCACAGAAAAGGAGGCTCTTTCCCAATCCATTGTTCATCCGATATCTGCTTGCTAAAAACATTACTACATTAATTTTAGTTTCATGCTCGTAAATGTAAGGGAGCGAATCGTTAATAAAGTATGAAAAATCTGTAAAAAGCTATAATAATGCTATTGAAAACAATAAATCAACAATTAAAGCCTACAATAGCTAATAATTGTAACACATTATTCCAATTCCATATGGCTGACGATTTATTTTTGCACTGCACTTGTCATGTAGTGCCTATTGCACAGCCTCATTTGAGCCAACAGGTTCTTTGGGTGGAATTTTAACTCGAACACCTGTTTTACAGCTACTGGAAATCTTCCAAAGCTTAAGCTACCAGAGAAAAGCTTCATATCTATAATGTCAATCCATACATACCTTAAGGAAGTTACAAGATTGGGTGGTACTTTGGTGTTGATTTTGTTGATACTTATGTACAAATTGAGATAATGTAGTATCGTAAATACACTCATTCATACATCAGGAGAAAATTATTGCGATACATAAAACTATAT
>AXCO02006211.1:0-16890 GCA_000473525.2 Anopheles melas | reverse complement strand
AAAAAAAAAAAACATAGGATATTTGCGTTACCCCAGAAATTATCTTCCATAGCCCCGTTACCGGGTCAAAATGACTAGTAGTTCAAAAATTCACGTTGTACGTTATGTAGTTTATCGGCCTTCTTTCATGTTTTATTTATGCTCTTTATTCACACCACTACAGCATCCGAGTTGTTCTCAATCCACGTGAGGTACTCGGTGACGCGCGTATGGACCGACGGCCAGCTGCGTTCGCAGCCCATCGAAAATCCATACGAATGGACCGCGATCAGTATCGTTTGTCCATTTTCCGTCACCGTCACTGGACCACCCTCATCCCCCACGCAAGCTGCACCATTCTCTGTCGAGGTGCACACATTGCGCGAGCTCAGATACAGCGGGAAGCTAACCAGACAGCTAGTGTTGGTGATGACGCGCGCACGGAAGTACAGCAGACGTCGAACCGGGACCACCTCGCCCGTGCTTTGACCGGTTTGGCCCCAGCCGGCTATCGTCGTTTCGTAGTTATTAAACGAATGGCCAATGTACAGACGGCTAGGCAGTTGCACAACGCGTACCCGGTCACTCAGCGGTGCCGGACGGGACAGCGTCAGAATGGCCAGATCGTTCGAGAAGAAGAACGAGCTAAAGTCCGGGTGCACCAGTACGGAGGCGACGGTGATAAATTCCTGCACCGTGGTCATATCGTGTGCACCAAGCATTACCGTGATGGTGCGGTAGCTGTGGGAGAGATAAGGGAAACAGTATGTGAAGAGGAGCTGGGTTTTGTATCTTGGAGGGCATCACACTTACCCATTGACACAGTTCGCCGAGGTAAGTATGTGGCGCTGCGAGATCAGGGTCCCACCGCAGAAGTACGTATTGGAGGGAAACGTCACGAGCACACCGGCCGCCCACGGTACATCAGTAGGACCAGCCTCTACCCCGTTGTTGATGCGCCGATCTGGCCCATCCGGCACCGGACTGCCAGCAACCACTGCAATCACACACAAACCTACCAAAATGGTATGAACTACCGATGATAGCTCCATGGTGTCTCGTCTGGGTGATGTGGTCGTCGACGTCTTCCCTCGAACCAAAGCGCACATTAGCAACAGAGCAGCGCGTATTTATAACCCAATCGGGGTATTATTCTAGATGCACAACAACACAATTCGGACGTAAGCGAGAAGTAAGAGATAAGATGAGATCAGTGTGGTGCAGTTGGTCGTACGATAAGCCCACCTTTATTCCCTCTTTACGGTCGGATCAGCGTGTCGGTGTTCAGCTCGAGCCAGTTCATGTACTCGGTCAGCCGTACGTGGACGGCAGGACGGCCCCGCTCGCAGCGCGAAGCCGTAAACACGTGGATGCCGATCAGGAAGGTTTCCCCGTTCTCGGTGACGGTAACCGGTGCGCCCTGGTCACCAACGCACGGTGCCCCACCATCGGTCGCGGTGCAGATGTGCGTGCTGCGGATGTTGGTCAGCAGGAAGGACAGCTCGCAGCTCAGGTTCGTGATGACGGGGCTGCGGATGAAGCGCAGGTTCGGCATCGGCAGCGGTTCGCCCGTGTTGGTGCCGGTTTCACCCCAGCCCGAGATCGTCGTGACGTAGTTGTTGAACGAGTGGCCAATGTACATGCGGCGCGGCAGGTTGATGATTTGGATTTGATCTGCAATAACAAGCGGAAGAGTCAGTAACTGTTCCACGATTCCAAGACCTGTTGCTTACCATTCCAGCGGGGCTGACGCGACAGGGTCAGGATCGCGATGTCATCTCGCTCCAGGAACGAGCTGTAATCCGGATGTACGCGTACGTGCGCCACCGGCACAAAATCGGACGTCGTCGCAATCGTGCTCGCACCCAGCATCGCCGTAATCGAGCTCTGACCGTCCACGCAGGAAGCAGCCGTTAGGACGTGGGTCGGCGAAATCAGCGCACCACCGCAGAAGCTCGTACCGGACGCAAGCGACACGAGCAGCCCAACTGCCCACGGAGCATCGGTCGGACTAGCGATCTGGCCATTGTTGATGCGACGATCGGGCACCGCGTCCGCCTTGGGGTCGTAAAACCGACTCACCTTGCTCCAGTCGACGTCCTGCGCCGAGCGGATCTCACGACTCGAAGTCGCCACCAGCAGCAGGCTGCTGGTTGCGAGCAGCACTAGTGCACAATACTTTACCATCCTGTCTGTACTAGCAGTGAACGTACAATGAGGTGTGGTTCGAAGGAAACTGTACGTTTTTTAGTCCCTACACAAAGTACGCCCCGTTAAGGCAATGGAGGCTCATTAATGTGGAGGAGAAGCCATGGGGGGACGTTGCAAATCGGTGTATTTTCTTCGCTTTCAAAAGCTGCTTATCAATCGTGATTGGTAAGAAAAGGGATTTGCTGCGTGTTTTGTCGACAATATCAATACGAAACGGAGAGTTATGGGGCGTACTGGCTGACGGAGGCCTGTGCTTAACAAAAAATGGGACAGGTGTGCCTTCCAATTTCCCCCCAACAAGGGAATGTGGATTTAGCGATAAGTTTTGCGCTGTTTGTTGTTGATGCGCTTCTTGGCAGGTCTTTCCTTTTGTTTTGAGCTTTTACTGGGTACCTATTTTTTATGTTGATAATCATATCAGATTATCGCATTGGAGTATCTGCAGTCATCTAAATGACGTCTCTTTGATTTGATTAAAGCATTTTTTCAGAAAAAAATGGAACATTTGAAGCCACAATGTTGAGAGAAACTGTACTATGCTCAGGAATTTTTCAAGAGTTTTGTTAAAACCTCTTCAACATAAAACTTGGTTTTAAAATAAAAATATACCAAATAAACATACGCACAAATCTACTACCTACATGCTTGGAGCTAGGTTCTTAGGATAAAGCTTACTCCAATCCTGACCAATAGCAAAGTGCGCCTAGCAAATAGGTGCTATGTAAATTGTCTGTGGTTCTTCCTAGTTAATTAAAGCCAATTACATTAAATACATCATTATACGATCTAATTATACAGGACAGTAAAGTGTTAGAAAATGTATTGAAGAGCGCAAAGGTAGAGCATTAGAAGATTTACTTTTTTATCAAAAGAATCGTTAATAAACCGAACGTCTATGTGCCAAAGACTCTAGAACAGTGAGCACCTAGTGCCATATTGAGACACTGACGTGACCATGAAGGGTAATAAAATGATATTCGTTTACATTTTCCTTGTATAGCTGCTCACCTGTTTAACCTGTTTTGTTGCTCAGAGGACCATGCGATACATGCAAACTCAATAATAGGACTGACGATAGCATAAAAAAGAGAATTTGTTGAATTTGAGAAATCTCGAAATGCTTTACATACTCGAATAATATATTGTATTAAAAGAAGAAATTCAGAAAATATATTTTCAAAATAAGCCTGCAATGTTCATCCGTTATCTAATAGGCCTCTACACGCATCAGATCTAAGAACTGAACTTATATTAATGCTGTATCTGTACTGGAGTTGTGTCTCTTTTTCAACAGTTGTTTAAATAAGAAAAAGACAATTGAAGTATTTCAAAGTTAACAAAACCATTAATGGGATAGGGAAGCTTAACGTCATCCTCATAAATGTAGTCTACAGCATCCAGAGATAAAGAAAGGTATGTCCTTGATGATAATTTTAAATCAGAGTGGGCCAATGTGTACAGAAATATTGCTATTTAATAAGTAGCTGAAGCGTCATTCAATGCATTCCATGATTTAAGTTCCTTGGACATAAACGCTATGATAAATCGATTTCAAATATTTATTTCATTACGTACATATCAATGATCAGCTCAAGCTGAGCTTCAGATTGGCCTGCTTTATTTAAATATCTTAACGTATCAGACTTAACTTTACGATGCAACTTAGATAAGCCGCCCTCCAGAGTGATTACAGTTCTGCATAAACCTCAATTGACGTGCAAAACGAGAGTGCAATCCCACATAATCTTATCAGCAAAAATAAAAGAAAAAACCTGCAACAGCCGTCGTGTTTAAACCATACCGAACAATCCCATTCCACGCTAGTTGCATTGCAAAAGTCATCCAAACCCAATCAATACCCCTCCCGGAACAATGCGTGCGTTGTGGCGAGTGATTGCGCTTAGCGTGTGCCTCCTGCTGCCTGCCGTGATACAGGGAGCAAGTATAGCACACCCGGAAGATATCGATTGGTCCAGCGTACGTTCTATACGAGAGAGGCCGGGCTATCGTGGTGCCGTTTCAAGCCTATCGGAGGGGCCCAACCGTTCGCAGCGCATCTTGAACGGTGTGACGGTAGCGCGCGGAGATATTCCTTATGCAGCTGCCATATTAATTAGTGAAGAATTTGCTACCTACTTCTGTGGCGGTGTGCTGGTTTCTGAGTTGTTCGTGCTAACGGCTGCATCGTGTGTTGAGGGGTAAGACAGATGGAATGTCCATCGTAACAGTTGTTCCAATCAAACTGAAATTGATTTTGCATTTCATTCAGTGATCGTGATCTTTCCATTACGGTGCTACTCGATGCTGCCCAAATCAACACCGCTGGGGAGTTCATCGCAGTCTCAGAGATCATTGTACACCCGGCTCCGTCCGACAACGACATTGCTCTACTTCGGCTAAACCGTGCCGTGAGACTTAATGGTGAGTACAAGGTTCTCAACAATCTTTCAATGTCTTTCGATTTCTTTTGAACTCCCTGTGAGATTTTAATCTTGCAAGATCATGTCCACTTCTCCTAAACAAAATCGTCGTCTTCCCAGACAATATCCGCCTTGTGACACTGCCCAACCGCCGACAGCGTACGATGACGTTCGTGAACCAGCTGGCATCGATCTCGGGCTGGGGTCGTACCGCTTCCAACACAAACGAGGCACTACCTCTTAACAATCTGCGCCTGGTGCGCAATCACGTGATGAGCAACTTCAACTGTGGCGTCTCGTTCCCGTTCACCATTACCGATCAACATATCTGCATCACGGGCGACAGTGGCAGTGCCTGTGCGGGTGACGAAGGTGGTCCACTGACCACGGTTGACGTCGTAACAGGACGTACGTTCCTGATCGGGCTGTACTCGTTCACCTCGTTCCTGGGGTGCGGTATGGGACGCCCAACCGTGCACACGCGCATTACGGAGTACCTGGATTGGATTGAAGCGAACTCCGACGTGGTGATACTGGACAACTGGGACACGGTAGCATAAGCAAAGGCAAGGACGGTAGATCAAATAAAACTTATTCGCAAACGCAAAAACATTTTGTATTTCTTGCTCCATGTCTTTAGGTTACGCCCGAATGCTCGCTCCAGTGTAGATCTCAATCCAGTTGAGATAGTCGGTGACGCGCGTATGAACCGCCGGCCAGCTGCGTGTGCATCCCCGCGAGTACGTGTACGAATGAATGGCGATCACGGTTGACTGTCCGTCCTCCTCCACGATCGTTACTGGACCACCTTCATCGCCCTGTGAGAAAGATTGTATGTGAGAAATTTGTGAATCAAACTCGCTTGCGTAGTCATCTTACCACACAGGGTGCTCCACCATCCGATGAGGTGCAAACATTGGAAGATCTCAGATAGAGTGGGAAGCTGATCGTGCAGCTAAAGTTGGAGATCACCTGCGAGCGCACCGAACGAAGCTGCTGCATTGGCAGTGCCTCGCCAGTGTTGGAAGCCGTCTCACCCCAGCCACTGATGGTGGTCCAAGCGTTCGTAAACGATTCACCCACCTGTGACCGGCGGGGAAGACGTGCCAGTTGAATTTGATCTGCAATGCAACAACAAGAACGTGGTCTTTAATGCTCCATTGAATTGTGTCTTAAAGAAGTTTCCAATTACCGTTAAACCGTGGCATGCGGGAAAGGGTCAGAATGGCGAGATCGTTCGCCTGGAAGAAGGAACTGTAGTCCGGATGGACCCGCACATGACTCACGACGACAAAGTCCTGCGCGCGCGTAATATCGCTCGCACCCAGCAGCACCGTAATGGACGTCTGGCCTTCGACACACGTCGCCGAGGTGAGGACGTGAGTGCGGGACACCAGCACACCTCCACAGAAGTATGTGCCCTGCTCGACCGACACCAGCACACCGACAATGTACGGCACGTCGGTCGGACCGACGACGACACCGTTGTTGATGCGACCAGTGCGCTCCGGAGCAGGGGCCGCCCGTTCCAAATACCGTTCGACGAAGCTGGCCGCCCGCTTAGCCTTGAACAAAGGGCTTTCCTGTACCGGACGCACCTCAGCCCAGTTGATATCTTCCAGACGTGTAATCGTTCCCTCGCCGGAGACGCAGGCAACGACGCTGACGATCGTCAGCCCCAGTAGGGCAACTACTGATAGGAATCGCATCGTTCGCTGGCTGATTGACTGAAGCGGGATTAGCAGGTGGCGGGAGTATATATGCTGGTCCCACCGTTTGCTAATCTTATCAACAAAAACCCGGGTTGGAACTGTTGCAATTGAGCTGAAGCAGTAGACCACGAAAATAGGCAACCGAAATGAAGCGTAACTTCCAGAAACAAATCGCCTTACGATGGGTGACGTATTTCTAACGAGTCTTCGGCAACAGCAACGATTAACAACAGGTGTATCGTATGATTGATAACAGGTGGGGACGCTTTATTTTGGTTGAAGCATTCATTACAAGAGAGTTTCTTACGGCTCTACAACGACGTCCGAGTTCTGCTGGATCCAGTCCAGATACTCCGTGATGCGCGTGTGCACCGATGGCCGGCCTCGATCGCATCCAAACAGCCCTGAGAAGTGGAACGAATGGATTCCAATCAGGAAGGTACGCCCACTTTCGGTTACCGTTACTGGACCACCTTCATCACCCTGCGAATGGAAGCAAAAGTACAATAGTAACTAGAAATCTTACCACGCTCTATTACGTACATTACACGGTCCTCCATTGTCCGTCGCGGTACAGATGTGCGTGCCACGGATGAACGTATGCGACAGCCCGCAGCGGAAGTTGGACGTCACCGCATCGGTGGCAAACTGCAAATTCATGATCGGAATGGGCTCATTGTCACGGCGTCCCGAGTTACCCCAGCCGGCGGTCGTCGCTGCCCAGCTGTTGAAGTCGTTGCCGATCTGGCTGCGGCGCGGCAGTGCAACCGGCTGGATCGTGTCGCGAATCGGAGCCTCATGCTCAAGCGTAAGAATCGCAATATCGTCCCGGTTGAAGAACGAGCTGTAGTTCGGATGGGACAGGATGTGCGACACACCAATGAACTCCTCCACGCTCTTCATATCCGACGCACCGAGCAGCACGGTCAGGGTGTTGGAGCTGAAAAACAGGAGTTAAAGAGCGAGCATAATATGGTCTCTTTGCGTCTATATTGACTTTTGCTTACCCCGAAATGCACATGGCGGCAGTGAGAACATGTCGACGCGAGATCAACACACCACTGCAGAAGCTGTGTGCCGAGGAGCCCGAGATCAGGACGCCCGCTGCCCACGGGAACTGCGTTGGAGAAGCAATCTGTCCGTCGGCAATGCGTGCGGAGCGGACCTCATCCTCCGTTAGCGGAGGCAGGCCTTGCTTGGCACGAACGGCGTCAGTTTGGTGCAGGGTACGAACCAGCGTCCAATCGATCGTACGAGGATCTACGCCGATCGCGTGCACTGTGCAGAACGCAGCAAGAAGTAGCGCTAGTAGCCTCATGATTGAAGCAATGCCGTTTGCTGAGAGATTGACACAGGAGACAACTGACCGACTGACATCCTGTCACGGCTCAATTTATGGCCATTTGACACGTAACGGATAGGGGAAGTGTTATCGATGTGATACCGTCACCGTGATTGATAAGGTAGCTGCTGCGTAGCTGCTGCGTAGATGCTACTTGTTTTTGTCCGTGAAAAGCTTGACTTCTGATAAGGTTTGGGAGTTTATCAAAGTATTTCGTTTAAGCTCTTTTTCAAGTTGCATGCAAGGTTTTGACCACCTTCCCAAGATAACTAAAATTTTCAGGGCTCCTCAACCTAAGTTTACACAACACTTTTTGCAAAATCGATACCTGTCCCAGCTCGAGCTCAATAGTACTTGTACCCTATCGAGTTACGAGAGTACACTAACCTTTATTTCTCTATACAGCGACACTAACTTTTGTACATTGATACGCTCAGACCTTGATTGAGTCCAGCCAAAAAGCGGGGTAGTAAAATCGAGGCGAGCAGCTTCCTTACTGAATGGTCACATCGGTGTTGTCCTGAATCCAGCCCAGATATTCCGTGATGCGCGTGTGCACTGCCGACCGGCCACGATCACATCCGAACAGCCCGGAGAAGTGGAACGAGTGAATGCCCACAAGGAACGTGCGGCCACTTTCGGTAACGGTCACTGGACCACCTTCATCTCCCTGCAAACACGAAAATAATCCAATGTTTTAGTTGCAAATTCAACATGCAAATTCTTATAATAAAAAAAACTCACATTGCACGGTCCGCCATTGTCGGTCGAGGTGCAGATGTGCGTATCGCGGACGAACGTGTGCGACAGTCCGCAGACAAAGTTCGAGTTGACGGAATCGACCACAAAGTGCAGATTTGGGATGGGGATGGGTTCGTTCTCGCGACGCCCCGTATTGCCCCAACCGGCCGTCGTCGCCGCCCAGTTGTTGAAGTTGTTGCTCGCATCGCTCCAGCGAGGCAGATCGATCGGCCGGATAGTGTTGCGGATCGGGGCCGGACTCGACAGCGTCAGGATCGCGATGTCATCCCGGTTGAAGAACGAGCTGTAGTTCGGATGGGACAGGATGTTCGACACACCGACGAACTCCTCGACGCGGGTCATGTCCGAAGCACCGAGCAGGATCGTCAGCGTGTTGGAGCTGCAAACGAGAGAGTCGCACAAACACTTTTCAATAATCACTTCAGCTCACGGTGGGTTCAAAATGTCACTGCTCACCCGGAAATGCACACGGCAGCGGTTAGGACGAAGCGTGGCGAAATCAGCACACCGCTGCAGAAGCTGTGGGAGGACGAACCGGAGATGAGCACACCGACCGCCCACGGGAACTGGGTGGCGGTCGCGATCTGTCCCTCGGAGATGCGCGACGATCGTACCTGGTCGTCCGTTAGGGGCGCCAGGCCCTGCTTGGCACGGATGGCATCGGTTTGGTGGAGCGTACGCACCACCGACCAGTCGACCGATCGTGGATCGACCGGGGTGGAGGATACCTGCCCCAGCAGCAGGAGCAGCGCGGTGGCAGCTAGCACGGTGAACTTCTTCATGGTTACCTTCACGCAGGACGGGAGATAACTGGGCAAGGGATCGCTGCTGGGTGTTCGGTTTTATAGGGGCTGGTCTTATCGGGTGGCCGACCCCACGCAAGTGCGCAAGTCAGCGCAGGGAGTCTCGATAAGATAGAACATTGCAAATCTGTTTTGGGCTACTGTGGGGGTTTTATGGCAGGAGATTGGTGAGGATTGGCGTTAAGGTGTTGTGTTATATGTGCTTGGTGCATTTTGCGAGTCACTGGTACGCATTTTGGTTGAGTAAAAGACTTGAACGTTCAGAAGTGTTCTTTCGGATATCCTTTTGCTCAAGAAAGAACACTCCAATGTTTTTAAAGTTTCATAAAAAATGCATCGGTGTACTTCAACTCAAGTATATTTAAGGTCTAATCACTACATCAGTGTTCGCTTGGATCCAGTCGAGATACTCCGTCAGGCGCGTATGTACCGACGATCGTCCACGATCGCATCCGAACAGCCCGTCGTAGTGGAAGGAGTGCACACCGATCAGGAACCTGTCGCCACCTTCCGTCACCCAAACTGGGCCACCTTCATCACCCTGGTAAGAGCAAACAAAAGGACCAAAAGTAGTATTTAACCCTATCTCGCAAACCTTCAGCAGTTGGACTTACATTGCACGGTCCTCCGTTGTCGGTGGAGCTGCAGATATTCCCATCGCGGATGAAGCTGTGCGAAATGCCGCAGACAAAGTTGGACACAACCAACCCGGTGGCGAACTGCAGCTCCTGCAGCGGTATCGGCTCGTTGTCCCGATTGCCCGTGTTGCCCCAACCGGCGACTGTGGCGGACCAATCGTTGAACGTGAAGGCGGTATGGTAGCGACGTGGCAGATTGACCACCTGCACGTTCGGCGTCAGATCGGCGTCGCGGGATAGCTGCAGAAGTGCAATGTCGTCCCGGTTTAGTAGCGCACTGTAGCCCGGGTGGATGATAATGTGCGACGGGATGTTGAGCACCGGGATGATCTGCTCGATGCGCGTCATGTCGGAAGCGCCCAGCAGTACGGTGAATGTGTTGGTGCTGTCAGTGTAAGTTTGAAATCAAGCATTAGTGCAAGGGAAACTGTATTGTTGTTTCTTTGTCCCTTACCCAACGATGCAGGCCGCTGCAGTAAGCACAAAGCGACGTGAAATTAACGCTCCCGCACAGAAGCTACGCTCGTTGGTTCCGGAGATGAGAATTCCCGCCATGAAGGGGAACTGGGTCGGTCCAGCCGCCTGTCCATTGCTGATGCGCGACGAAGGACCACGCAGCTCGATGGCCAGCGTACAAGACGCAAGCACAATCAGCAAACCTACGGCGCCATACGAAAGGCAGTGCTTTGCCATGATGAATCGCGATCGTTCGTTCGTCCGGAATGCACAAACTCAACTGAAGCTCCGTGTGTGAACTTCACAGCCTAGTTGGTTGGGATTTTCCCAAAAAAAAATTGAAGTTGTCATCATTAACCTCATTCGTGATCGGTCGTAAATTAGGAGATTGTAAGCGATGTGCGCAAATTGTTTGCTATTTTCATTCGATTTATTACCCTCGCACCGGATAAGATAAAGAATTAGGCCCTGCCAATGACGTACGTAGGTCGTAAGCCCTCCCCACCCCCCACGTAGACAATTTGAGGCCACTGTATCGTCGGGTTTTTGGGGGGTCTTAAATCCACCCCAATCACGGCCTGATTACCGCGTCCGAGTTGGCTTCAATCCAGCTCAGATAGCTGCTGAGACGCACATGTACGGCGGACCGCCCACGATCGCACCCGAACAGTCCGCTGTAGTGGAACGAATGCATACCGATAACGATCGGTTGGCCTGCCTCCGTTATCGTTACCGGGCCTCCGTCATCACCCTGCAAGGACATGAGCGTTCAGGTTGCTTGCTACATCTCAAAATTGTACTCCTACTTACATTGCAAGGACCTCCGACGTCGCCCGAGGTACAGATATGATCATCCCGGATAAAGCTGTGCGAAATGCCGCACACCGTGTTGCTGATGACAGGCGTCCGGATGGACTGCAGGTTTGGCGTCGGGATTGGCTCGTTGTCCCGGTTGCCCGTATTGCCCCAGCCGCTGATCGTCGTGCCGAAGCCGTTGAACGTGTTGCCCATGTGGGACCAGCGGGGAAGGTTCGCTACCTGGATGTACTCGTTCAGCGGTGTGTCTCGGTCCATCGTCAGGATGGCCAGATCGTCCCGGTTGAACAGGGAGCTGTAGTTGGGATGGATTAGTATGTTCGCGACACCGATGAACTGCTGGATGCGGGTCATATCCGATGCACCGAGTAGTACGGTCAGCGTCGGTCGGCTGAAATAGAGTCGAAGACGTAGCAAGGAATGAACTATGTGTTAGACAAGGTATCAAACGATGCCAGACTTACTTGGACACACAGCTTGCGGTGGTGAGAACGTGACGGGGAGAAATCAAAATACCACCACAGAACGAATGGGAAGACGAGCCGGATATGAGTATACCGACGATGAACGGAACGACCCGTGGATCGGTCAGCTCACCACCGCTGATACGGGCGTTGGGACGCGTCTCCGAAACGGTGCCGATGGCCATCGCACCACCGACAACGAACGCACACAGCACTAGCAACTTGAACATGGTCGGTAAAGTGTTGATCGAGCACTGAGGGGAAGCTCGTCCTCAACGGATCTCACATCGGTGGTAAGGCAAGGTTATCCGTGCGTTTGGTGATAAGGCGATTTTAAGTTATCGAATGATAAGATGGTGTAGACGGCAATCGGGGCTGTATTTTAAGCAGGATTATTTGGACACACAATTCAGTTTGATTTAGTTCATGATCTGGATGCGATTCAATTTGTTGCATTTTAATAGGCAGCGTGTTCTTCAAGTTCTTCTATTTTTTGCCAGATAGACACAAGGGATTTTGACAGCTTTGGCTTTGAATTTATTAGCCAGCGATGAAAGATCTGAACATAGAAAATACTAAAATTTCAAAATTGACCTCTAACAACAGGTTGATCAATCTTCAATCGCAAGATAATCAAAAGGCAAATCTTCAATGTTTACTGTACGTAGATAGCCAAGTCCAAGCCAGCGGAGGCAGTTGGATCTAGTACGCCTGAGATAAGAGGTCATTGCAGCTTGATGGTTTATGCGTTAGAGATAAATATAAAATTTAATGTATTTTAACCAGCCTGTTGTGAATGCGGGATACTCGAATTTTAATTTCGATACTTCATATGTCAAAACGATACAATTTTCCTCGACAATTATCAAATGAAAAAAAAACATTTAAAATGCCAAAAATATGAAATTACCCAAAAGATGTAAATAACGTTTTTTTTTGCATCGTTTGTATTAAATAAGTAATTAAGTATACAAACATTCAAAAGAAGTATTTATCGCATAACTTACACGAAAATCCGAGGCGTGCAAATGTCTCCGGGCGCATTATTCGTGTGACTCGTGAAAAAACTGTAAAGGATATACAGGTTTAGTGACAGGGAACCTACATTATTGTTACCGTTTTGGAATCCCGATACTCTAATTCCAAATTTGCTTAGACTTGCAGGTTGTTACAGGAATAAGGTACTTTTGGCATCACATAAGCGTTTTTGATTTATGTCGACCTAACTCTTCTCTCCTATTTAACTTCTTGACGAGTCCTCGCTACGGGGGACGGTTCATGTGAGGTTAGAACCCATGACGGGCATGTTGTAAAGTCGCTCGCGTAGACAACTGTAGTACGAGAAAATAAGCATCATACAACTTTTGTTGATGTGTAGGAGAAGTTGAGCAGGATTCGGCGATTCCGAATTGAGTAGGAAGCTGCTCAAGCCAAGCGATTGTTCATGGACAAGACTATTACAGGAGATCAGGTGGTGAAATACATAGGACATTAACATACCACCACTTGATAAACGGGTTCTCGTAATAGCAGGAATCGCTATGGCAATTACCATTTTCAATGTCCATGTAATATAACTGGTAGTAGTGAAGTATTTGAAGTATTTTTCCAAACGAACGGTTACATACAGTAATTGAACAGTGATTACTTGCTTGCTTTTAAAGTACTGTTCCTTGATTGCAAGATTCTCTGTATCATTTCTTTAGACAGCATATAGACTGGATATTTGTTTTTGTTTGAACATTATTTTTGGATTGGTCCCTTGGTGCTTTTCATGCAATAAGAGCCTGCGTCGTTAGGAATTGTTGTTCGGCAAAAGATAGCCGAGTCTTGTTTAATTGTTGACACACGTTTCTATTGGTGGGGGAGAGATTCGCAAACGAATCTAAAACAGTCGAGTGTTATGGAGTCTGTTTGAATCAGAATCCATCCACCTCTGGGCATGTTGGACTGTCCGTTCAATATTTTATACTGTGAGCTACAGTCGGCACGCAAAAACGGCGGAAAACGAAAAGTGATCAATACAGAAGAATCCCATAACCTGTTTAGATAAATTCCTATGCTTTCGTACGGTAAAACGTGTCCAAAAAGCATAAATTGTACAGTTCATTAGGCAGGAAACCGAAGTTCAATCAATGAGTTCTGTATATATTTAACATGTCGTTATAAAAACGTTACTAAGTACATATTATGAAAATATTTGGACGGACTGTTATTCAGCCGTACCGGCGAACTCGTTCGTTCCTGGAAACGTTAGCCGTCACGCTCATTTTTACTCATTGCATAGCCCTCCAGATCAAAAATTAGAAAACCGTATAAATTTTGTACTGGCCAACCTAGTGGTACAACCCTGTCCACTCATGAGCGTCGAATGCTTCTCGTCGAACGAGTTCGCCGGTACGGCTGATTAATTCCTTTAGTAAACGGTCAAATTAAAACTGCACGAACAAATCATACCAACTGCTCGAGAAAAAGAGAACAGTAAGAAAAGAGACAGCTCTATTTCGGTGTAAGGCTGACCCTTTTCCTCTATCATCGTTTCCATGGGAGTGAAAATAAAAATACCACTGAGAGAATTGCTCTCTCTCACACGCTCTCGCTCTCTCGCACCGTTCTCTCACTCTCGTGCACCGAAAAATGGTTATTAATTCTCGCGCAGTCACAGCGGACGGACGTGCGTGTGCGGTACGTGGTCCGTGTGTTCGCTCCGAATGTTTTGGCGTTAGAAAAGGCAACAGTAAGGAGGTAATGCAAAGAAGCTGAAACGATCCAGCACAGCAATAGAACAGCGTGCGGTGGCGCCGGGCCAAAGCGGTGTGCATTTCAATCAGGGAAAGAAAAAGGAATCGTGCTGCTTTTTTCCCCGTGCACAGCGACGAAGTGTCCGGTGAGGGGGAGTCGCCGCCCCGGTTGTGTCTGTGATTGCTGTGTGAAGGATAGTGCGGTGTGCGTTATTTAACAGTTTGGTGATTTGGGCGATTAGCGAAAATCATTGGTGCGATAACGCCCCGTGTGTGTGCGACTGCAAAGTGTCCAGCGAAGTGTGTGGGCGTTGTTTGGCAGGGGTGGTATCGTGGGCGGTTTATGTGCGTTTGTTGAGTGGTCTAATTGGCGTTCTGTGTGCGGCCACAGTGGTGCACACTCACACACCAACACGGAAGGTGAGCAGAGTTGAATGAAAAGTGCATCGAATCAGTGCAGAAAAGTCCGCTCGGTGAATATGTGAAGTGCGTTTTCCTTCCGAGCCATTTCTTCGCTGGAAGAGGCCCGTATTCCGTTCTTGTGGGCTTCTTTGTTTAGGGTGTGCGGAGCAAGGAAGGAGCGCGAAAGAGAAGGAGTGTTGGTGTGTGAAACGAGAGCGAGCGAGCGAGAGCGAACACGCAGACACACGCACACCGCAGGAGAGCAAGAGCACGAGCGAGAGAAGAAAGGAAGAAGAAGAAGAAGAAGAAGAAGGCAGAAAAACAACATCAACAGCAGCCAACGACCGCGTGAGTTCTATTTATTTTTTTCCCAGCTTTTTTGAGTCTAATCTAGGAATAAGATGAATACTAGATCGCTTTTCGCGATCTGTTCGCACACAAAACGACGGGGGCTTTCCTTTCCCGTTGTTGTGGTGCTGTTTTCTTAGTGCAGTTTGCATACACACTCAAACACACACACGCACACATACGCACGCACACGCACAACATGCGCATTTGACGGGTGACACACACTTGTGCGTGGTGCATGCGGGCATCGACGTTTTTGCCTTCCTTCGAGTAGCTGTCCGCTTCTACCCATACAAGCATACAGGCTTTTGCGGCAGCAGCATATACATACATACATCTATGCTTGGCAGGCAGACAGGGCAGCATAATAGATCTCGCGCATGAAACCGGTTTCCGTTCGGAATGGGAAAGCATATAGCAAACAAAAACAACCTCACCGCCGGAGTACATGTCGTCGACGGTGCGCCCTGTTCTTGAAGGCAAGGCACCGTTGTGGGTTTTTTTTCTTCTCTGTAAGTGAAACATTATGGAAAAAGAGATAGTTCATAAATTGATTCTAAGTCTTCTTTGTACTTCTTCCTGTGACCTCATTTTTTGGGACATTGCCGAAGATAATGTTGTTCATAACGTTTTTGCGAAGCATTGGTGGCTCAATATTTATTTATTGCTTAGTAAAAATAATAATAAATTTAAGGTCAATTTTACGTATAAGAATTTGGGAAGTTGTGAGGTTTACCCAAAAAAATATAATAATAATGATAATAATAATAATGTTTTATACTGTTATATTTTTATCTATCTAATGATAATAGGTTCAAAGGTTATAATCGTTCATGTTTAAACATTTTGTTTCGAATATTTATAATAGCTTTTAATATTTTTTTTACTATTACACCTCTTTTTTTTAATATACTTGTTTCTGCATGTTTGTGCTTTAAATTATCTTCAACAATGTCGATAGCGAATGGAATTTGATACTAAAATGAGAATTCCATGTTATAGAATTTCTTACATTTATAATGGTCAGTTGAGCTATAATTATGTAGCAATGACTATTGATTATTGATAATTGTTACCATTTATGTATACACATTAAATTAAAAAGTAAATTTAAATTTGATTTTAAATAAAAAAAACAAATATAATAGTACAAACCATGATAAGATTAACCAAACGTTAGACAACACGAACTTCTCGGCTTTGAATAGAAACTCTTGAGTTAAACGATTAATTATCAGTATGTATTTTAGCAGTTTTGGATTGTAAGCCGGTAAAAGTTGTAAAAAGGAAGGCTAATGTAGCTTGAAGTGTTCCGACAGGCTTTCAACTATCCTTGTACTGAATACTGTTAAATGGTCAAATATTATCATCGTGTACGGTGCACAATAATAAGATATTGGAAACTCAACAAAAAAAAAACTTATAACAATTTTATGACTGTGTTTCTGGAACACTTAAGATATCCAGTAAAAAAATCTTTCCAATCGCTACCCTCCCATTATCGATTGTGTAAATCGGTAACGTTTGATGCTGCCCAGAGCGCTTGAAATTTACTGAACAGCAAATGGCACACTTTTGAAGATTCGCGAGAAACCGCTGAAGAACTTTGCAGTGTCATAAACTGATCCAACAAAATCGGAACCCTCCACGCACTGGCGATTGCGCATTGTCGATGACGGGCAATCGTCACCTACCTCCCCTCCCCCCCCCCCCCCCCTGGTTCAAAGCAAATTTTGCCTTCCGCGTGTGTTTCCGTCGTACGGCAAATAGAATAACAAAAATCACGACGCACCAAA